>PIJE02001734.1:4396-34396 GCA_002895965.2 Coryphaenoides rupestris
TTCCCTTCCTTTTTCCCCTCATCGTTCTGCTCTGCCGCCACCTCCAGCTCTTCCTCGCCGGTGGACGTCGTTGGCACCTCCAGCTCATCTCCTGCCTGGGTCTTGTGGCGCTCCTTGAATTTCTTCCTCTCTTGGTACCCGCGGAAGTTGCTCTGAAGGACCACGGCAGCTCTGGCCTCTTCCTCCTCCGCAGTCAGCGAGCCGTTGGCCGAAGCGGAGGCACCCTCGTCCGAACTCTCCTTAGTCTCCGCTGCCGTTTCCTCCTCCTTCTGCTGCTCCCCCTCCTCCTTGACGGCTGATTCTTGCTCCTCTTCTTTCAGGGATGCTTCTTCCTGCTCCTTTGCCTTGGCCTCCCTATGGAGAATAAAGCCAATGTGTTCCCAATCAATCAATCAATCAATCAAGAAATTAGGAACTATGGCTGATTGAATATCAACTGTGTACGATGCTATACTAATCAACAGCAAGTATTTGTTTTCATAATATCATTCTCACTTCTTCGTTTGGAAGCTCTTCCGGTCTCGATGGCCGCGGTACCGGGCCTGGATCTTGGTCGCTGCTAGGTTCTGCACGTCCACCATTGCCTTGTAATTCTTCTTTGCCAGGTAGCCTCTGCAAACTGACAAACAAACACAACTGTGAACTACACATACTGTGGTGGCCTGATTGCTGATCCATCCTGCAACGCCTGGAGTATGAGGAAACGCCGACCCCAACCAGGGCCTCTCATTGCCTCTGCCCAGGTGTGGCCAATTAAGGGCCAATTAAGAACTAGAGTCACAGTGAACAAAGACCAGGACGGTCCACTGGGCCAGTCTCAGGGTAAGCAGCCTCTGGCCACCCTGTGTGGAGCGTTTTTTGACTTTGTTGTGGTTTTTATGGGGAATGGCTAATCTTGGCCTTGTTAGTGGATCCCAAGAAGAAGATTTGAGTTGCTTTTGTTCCCCTCTCCTTTCCCCACATCGTTTATAAATAAATACCTGAGCTTGTTGACCATGGTTCTGTCTGCTTTACTTCCAATTGCTCCACCCACTGTCTCGGTAGGCCGGGCTGCCACAATATATATATACGGACATGGCCACTTACGGAGGTGCAATGTTTAAATGTCTGTTTCAAGCATGGCTCTGGCTGAAGTCCTAACAAGCAAGTAACAATGTTACCTTGCTAGGGCTAAAGCTTGCTTGGGCTAGCCCAGCACTGCCAATGGATGAGTTGTTGCGACCCGTATTGTAGAGGTGGTGAATAGAACTGTCCGTACCCGCCTGGAACTTGATGATGAAGGCCTCGAGCTGCACTTGGCTTTTGTCATCCGCAACTTTCTTGCGAGCTTGTTGTCCTCGGTAAGCTAAGAGGTTCATAGCAAAAAATATAATGAAAAAACAATTAATTAAATAAATTAATGAAATAAAATAAATAAAAAAGGAGGATTGCAGTGCAGTTAAAATAATACAAACCTATGTTAACATATTTGAATACTTATTGTAACAAATT
The DNA here is from genome assembly GCA_002895965.2 of Coryphaenoides rupestris. Classification (NCBI taxonomy): domain Eukaryota; kingdom Metazoa; phylum Chordata; class Actinopteri; order Gadiformes; family Macrouridae; genus Coryphaenoides; species Coryphaenoides rupestris. Next base: position 5,888 of record PIJE02001734.1, read on the forward strand.
TGAATAATAACAGTAGCTTAATGTTATCTCAGTGTTAGCTAGTTCCATGGTACTGACCAGACTGTATGACCAGGGCGCTCTGCTGCCGCTGGGCCAGGATTTTCCGGTACCTCTTAGCCCCAGCCAGCCCGGACGCAGGCCTGGACCAGGACGATCCGTCCGTGGTGCGCTGCACCACCAAGGTTCAGGTGGCTCCACGTGGTAGTACTTGAGGAAACCTGGAGAAGAAGGATCCACACGATACAAATATTGAATACAAAAACAATGTAGTTATGTTTTTGGATTTTAAAAAAAAAAAAAATTATAAATTCAAATTGATACGTTAAAACTTGTTATTACTCTCTTATTCTTTTACTCTTTATTATTGAGTTTGACTAAATATTCACACAATTGTATGGCTTTTTGACTTTTGGCTTTTGACTTTTGACTTTTGACTTTGACATTTAACAAATAATTCAATTAATTAGAGCAATAATAATAAATAAACGAAAGTAAAAAAAAAGTATCGGCTTCAATTACAGAATAAAATAATATTGTGGATATTGTGTCCCGACCCAAAACATGAACACATAAACAAGGGACCATGTTGGTTTAAGGGGGGTCTTGACCTTGGTCTTGCCCATGGCCCAGTTCTCCAGCTTGGCCTTCTCCAGGATGGCAGAGCAGCTCTCTGGGCTGGCGGCTGGCGGCTCAATGGCATGGAACGCCAGGATGTAGTACCTGGTACAAAACAAGTCAAAGTTAAAGTCAAAGTGTTTTATTGTCACGTGTTCTTCCTAACACTGTTTCATTCTGAACAGTGAAACTCTTGTGACATAGCAGGAGACAGTACGCAAAAGAGATTTGAGATCAAAATATAAAGTAGTGAAGGATCGGCAATATTTACATGTATGAAATGTGTATAATATTTAATCATATTTTCTATTCACACATCATATTTTGTGATGTGATTTGTGTAAATATAAAAACATTGAATAATTTTGTTTAAGCAGCACGTTAAGCAACTAGCTAGCCAGCCTACATTTCAAGTCGCTGACTAGCTAACCTTGTGACGAAATCGGCAAAGAGGATGCGGTGGGAGTAGCCCTGGCGCCGGATCTTGGCGGTTTCCAGAACGCCGGTGTAGCGCAGTTGCACCAGGACCTTCTCCCGGTCGAAGCGGTTGGCCCTGCCGGTCGTTGTTGGGCTTGATGCAGCGCACAAAGTGGGGCTGGCCGGACACCATCTTGGACAGCAGGTCCATCAGAGAGTACTGGAACGAGATGGAGGGGAGCGACTCAGTAACGTGCATTTATGACGTGTTTAAGAAAGCCACGGTCACTGCAACATGTACGTTGGGCTGTTGTTTGAGGCTGTTGTTTGAGGCTGTACGTATCAGCAAGATTTGGCAAAATATAATCAGAATCAGGTTTATTGCCATAGTTTTTTTACAAACAAGGAATGTGCTTTTGTGAAATTGGTGCATAACATTGAACATTAAACAGAAATGAATACCATAGAAATTCCAAAAAAAGAAAAGAAAATGTAAAGATTATATATAAAAAAAGCTATTAAAATGCATGTGCACTATCATTATCGGCTATTTAAGATTTCATAGCCATTTCATCCCATTTCCATTCCATTTTAGTTGTTTTATTTTAGCCTTTGGTCTCCACCATCAATCTTGAGAGAAGCAGAATCAGGTCTCACCCGGAAGTAGGAGGCGACGGTGTGGGTCCTCATGTTGGTGGTCTCCCTCGGGTGGTGGGTGGCTTCTCCTGGTTCCCCCTGATGACAAGGCAAACCTCGTTAATAAGCATTACTAACTTAATAATGACTAAATAACAACAACAAAATGAAAATACTTGTATGATTTGTATCTATCGCGTTCTTCCTGAGAAGGTAGGGGCAGCTAGTGCAATGGCTAGAGCAGCTATAGCGGCCAAAAAGGTAGCGGGTTTGATTCCCATTGTCCACAGTCTGCCTGTAGGCATCCTTGAGCAAGAATCCCCCTGACCCCTACCTGCTCCTTAATACAGGAGTCTCCATAGCCTGGAAGTGTCTATGGCTAAAAGCATTGGATAAATGGTACAGTACAGCTAATTATTGTTTCATAAATATGTCACTTTATGGATGAGAGGACATGAGTTATAGTTTGCAGGGCTGCCCTTGCCTATTATTTCTTAAAATAAAACTAGCATCTCGTCGACAAACTATCAACCACATGTACCATCGTGTGTCTCCTCGACCAATCGATTTCTTTGATGATCGCTTGAAAGTGACAATTCACCTTGATGCCTTGGACCTTTATTCCATTTCGATTGTCATACCATCGTTTTGATCAAAGTGTTTGATCTGTTAATATTTATTAATTTAGTTGAAACCACCAATCACCGTGTCTGTTTGTACCGAGGCGTGCGGGAGCTGAAAGAGCAAGCGTTTGTTTTCAGACGTGAGCGTTAATTTCCAAGAAGGCTGCAAATGAAAAAGAGGTTCCACAATGAAATTGATATTCCTGTTCTATTCTATTCTGCTCTATTCTACTTTATGTCAACACTAATTACTAATGAATTACTAATTAAAATATGATTTACAAACAGCTAAACTACACATACAAATGATGCAGTATTACATTTGAAGTGCATGTACAGGGTGTCTACTATTATACTATAGTATACTATACTATAGTATACTATTTATCATATGCACAACAGTACACCAATGCCAAAATGTATTTTTCTGTGACAGCCTTTTAGATTTATGGAAACTTTTAATTGATCATGGAGCTTTCTGCAAAGCTGCTCTCAAATATGCTGATTTATGGTAATATATTCATAAACATAAACAAAAAATGGATTCCTGTTTCACTAGTTTCTTTGGCTTTTAGGTGAACAAATTGCGTCCCTTATGTAGCTGGGAGGGCAATCATTGGTTGGACTGTGATCATAATTAGGGCACTACAGCCTCTTGATAAGTCTCTCTCTGAAGTCAACAAACACAACTCTGTAGAGCTGACATCTCACACTTATATTTCAGTAAAAACCTTTCCTCAAGATCTGATTAAACAAGTTAGTCAAATGAAGCTAAAAATAGTGTGCAGCATTAGCATAAGAACATCTCTAGGAGTGAATGAATCCATTAAAGTGACAGTGGTGAGCGAGGCTTCAATTAACGTGTTGATTACCACATGAAAGTAACTCAACCACCACGCTGCTGGTGGGGATCATTTGCATATCAGGCTGCATTTGATGCCTGAAAGGCCACAGCTACCTAAAGTGTAACTTAGGCAGCTTGCTAAGTGATGAGGATCTTCTCCTTAAGTACAACACGACAGGAGAATGTATTTTAACTACAGGAACTGCAAAGGGACACAAGGCGTGACTTTGGTACGGGTTACCTCGCTGCAAAACACACGTCCCATCTCCATGGAAAACACAGAGATACAGAGAGAGAGAGAGAGAGAAGAATAAAAGAAGAAATGTAAGCCTCGACTCAACCTCAGGCCAGATTTTCTGCATTTATCTTGGCATGTTTTGTGAAATTTGTGAATTTGTGAAAGTTGAACTTTGCATTAAGTACGTAGTAAACAGCAAAACAACAAGAAAACCAAACAACTGCAATCTTACAAGAAACCAACGAGGAAAACGACCAAATTAACAAACTAATAACCAGGAAGAAACACCAGCAGTGTGTTTTTGAGGGACCAGAGGGTAGCTATGACAACGATAATCAAACCCCCCTATGGCCACAGCCTACCTGTAAGCATCCGTGAGCAAGACACATCAACCCCCTGCCCGCTCCTTAACGACACGGATCTGAATTCACCGTAAGTCGCGTTGTGTCAAAACTATTAACGGGGTCCACAGTGAACAGCAAACGGCAGCGCGGGGCTCGGAGCCGGAGGCCCACCTTGGTGAAGTTGATGGTGCGGTTCGGGGTCCGGGGGCCTTGCATCATGAGTGCACCCTTCCCCTTGGTGTTGGCCAGGTTGCCTAGGAAACAAACACAACAATCAACACACAAGATGGATGACGATCATCTTACACAAATTCATGCAAACGAGTCACTGTGGGTGCTGAGGAAGATTTACATCTAAGATAATATGCTACTTTATTAATCCCAGATGGGAAATTCAGGTGTCCCAGCAGAAAGTACAGGACATTCGTAGACATTATAGAGAGAAAATGAGTCAAAACAAAACACGAATACAGACAATATAAGCATAAGAAAGAAATGTGGCCACATAATGAAGGTATTGTTTGCATGTATTTCATTAAGTTCTAAGCTCTATTTAAATGATAGGTGAGTGAGCTCACCTGTCTTGGTGAGCGGGGTGGGTGACCAGCTTGCGGATGAGTTCGTTCTCTGAAGACCGCAGCAGCAGGACGATGTCCGCTGACAGCATGTCTCTGTTCTTAGCCAGGAACCCCTCAGCGTTGTAGATCACCTGGGTGGGGGGCAAAGGTCAGCAAAAATGACCCAATATACAGTATATTTACTTGACTACAGTAAAAGCCTCCACACTGTAGATGGTTAGGTCATCCTTTTGAGTTGAATTAAAACAGACAGAACAAAAAAAGACAGACAGACAGACAGACATACAGACAGACAGACGACCAGACAGACAGGCGGCCAGATAGACAGACAGACAGACAGACGTATCACCTTTCCAGCATAGTGGTTGATACCAAAGCCAAGGTCCACCCTCTTTGGGCGCCAGAAGTTTTTGGATTTCAGATTGTCTTCAAACTTCTCTACAAAACAATAATAACAATGAAACACTTTGACTGACTTTGATTTAGAAAACAAACACACGTCAGTAATTATTGGGGGTCTTACATACAAGAGTCTTGTCTCTGATTTAGTTGGGGGGGTCTAACCTACGAAGCTCTGGTCTCTGGTCAGGGTGGGGGGGGGCTTACCTATGAGGGTCTGGTCCTGGTCTGGGTAGGGGGGGTCTTACCTACAAGGCTCTGGTCTCCGGTCTGGTTGGGGGGGTCTTACCTAAGAAGGTCTGGTCTCTAGTGTGGTGGTGGGGTCTTACCTACGAGGGACTGGTCTCTGGTCTGATTGCGGGGGTCTTACATACAAGGGACTGGTCTCCGGTCTGGTTGGGGGGGGGTCTTACCTACGAGGGACTGGTCCTGGTCCCAGGGGCCTTACCTAAGAAGGTCTGGTCTCCAGTGTGGTGGTGGGGTCTTACCTATGAGGGACTGGTCTCTGGTCTGATTGCGGGGGTCTTACCTAAGAAGGTCTGGTCTCCAGTGTGGTGGGGGGGTCTTACCTACGAGGGACCGTGGTCTCCAGTGTTGGTGGTGGGGGGGGGGGTGGGGGGGTCTTACCTACGAGGAACCGCGGTCTCTGGTCTGGTTAGGGGGGCCTTACCTACAAGGGTCTGGTCTGGTCTCCGATCTGGGTGGGGTGGGGGTCTTACCGACGAGGGTCTGGTCGGTGGCCTGGGGGAAGCGGCTCTCCTCGTCCAGCAGGGACAGCATGCCCATGGGCTTCTGGAGGAACATGTCCAGCAGGGGACGGTTGTCCTCGTACTCGATCATCCGCGCGTCCACCTCCTCGTTCAGGTACTCATCCTGGGAGGACGAGGGGGTAGGGGAGGTGGGGGGGGAGTAGAGGATGTGGGGGGTGTAGGTCGGGTGGAAGGTGGTCCATCACTGCTGTGTGATATTACATATTTAGCAGTGATATCATTTAGTATATTGACGTGTTTGTAAAGGGTTGAGAAGAAGTTTAAGTGGTCTTAAGGCTGATACATACTCCGCAAGAACAGAGAAATGTGTTCTTGTTCTCGAGGTGGGGAGCGAGAACAAATTTCTCTGTTCTTGCGGAGTATGTATCAACCTTTAGACACAAGGAGTTGTTTTTGTTTTGCAGCTTTTTCTTATTCTATACCTGTTACTGGATACTGGATATTATTTTACTCGTATATATGTACCATGTGTTGACATCACAGAGCGGGAACATTTTTTGATTTATGGTCAGTGGACATAACCTCTCCACAAACCGCACAGGCCAAGTTAAAGACACACACATTCTGACACACATACACGCACACACACACACACACACACACACACACACAGAACCGAGTACTTTTCCATGAGGTGCGCTGAGCACATGAGGCTAACAGAAGCTGAAGGTCTTCCTCCGAGTCAGCAAATTACGGGCCAGAGCGAAACTCACCATGACATGAACAACAACAACAACAAAACCAAGCTCACTGACCCCACTGTTACCCGGCAACAGTGCTGAGCAAAACTGGAAAAAGGAAGACTACACCCTCAGAGAGATATGAATGCACCGTTTCATACAGAGCAATAGGGCAGGCTCACCAAACCACATCAGGTCGTCACATTGAAAACTTGGGAGGTCAACTTGGTTGGACTTAACTTTATTCGTTTAATATCATCTCCATAGACACATTGAGTTCTGGAGAATTCTAGATAATTCTAGATAATTCTAGATAATTCTGGAGAATTCTGGAGAATTCTTGATAATTCTAGATAATTCTAATTAATTCTGAAGAATCTGGAGAAGTTTGGCGACTTCTGGAGCGTTCTAGAACTCTCTCCCATAGATTGTTGTAAAGAGTTGTGATCATTCCCATCACAACAACATCCCTCCACCGCCCATCACCAGGAGTGATAGGCTGTCTTTGCAGTCCTATTATACATTATCCCCCACCTCCCCCAGCCAATCATGACTTACGACGTATTTCAGCCTCCTGATGGACGACAGCCACTTTGTACAGGACGCCCTGCCCCTGAGCACTACGGCGCTACTGTATTCCTGGGCAGGGAGCCAGCGGGCCCCTGGAGGGAGCTGCCGGTTCCACGCCGGCTGTCTCCGCCTCCTAATTGACCCTCGTTGCGGAGTGATTTATCGCGCTGCGCCGCATTGGGATGCACCCCGCCGTTTAACATCACATCACCACGAAAGGGCCCCTGAGGGCCTCCGAGGGGTAGAGCTAAACGCACCCGCGAGACCACGGCACTCGACGGCGAAACCCCCCCGCTCCCCGCACAAATAAAAATGGCAGAGGTGTAAGTTTGCCCTCACCCACTCTCTTAAATCTGCTGCGTGACAAGCGATGACACATCGGCATCGTTTATATGGAAATGAGGAGGAGGGCGAAGGTGAAACGTGACGTACGTGGACGGGATGGGTTGAGGACGGCGGGGAGGGAGACGTACTTAGCACACGCAAGATAGTTTGTCTTGTTGCGTCTTTTTTTTATCAGTCAAGCCGCTGCATAAATGCAATCCATTGACCATTTACCAAACGAATGATTGAACGAATGAACGTGAATGGGTGATAAACCAGTGAATGGGTGATAAACCAGGCAGTAAGGCCGCTACCTGCTCCCAGGCAAAGATGTGCTGGTTGAAGTAGAACTGGATCTGCTCGTTGGCGATGTTGATGCACAGCTGCTCAAAGGAGTTCCTCTTGAAGTTCTCAAAGCCGAAGATGTCCAGGATCCCGATGTTCAGGCTGGTGTCCACCCCCTCCCTGGAGGTGGAGTGGGGAGAGAGGAGAGGGTGAGGGTGGTGGAGGGTGGAGAGCCACGGGGTGGAGGTGTGGTTGGTGGAGGGGTACACAGATGATGGAGTTATGGAAAGAACAAACAAACTGTTTTACAAAAATGTTTTTTATTACACGACTGGAGATTTCTCGTTACGTCAACAATATTATGAATATAAGTAGTATAAGTACTCCCTAATTAAAAACCCTGAAGAGTCAATACACCTTCACCTATTATGCGTACGTTACATCACAGCCTAGTTAGCTCAGGAGTGGGTCTGGCAACAGGAAGGTTGCTGGTTTGATCCCCGGGCTCCGCCTCCTAGCTAAGTGTTGAGGTGTCCCTGAGCAAGACACCACCTAACCCTAATCCTGACGTGTTGGTTGTTACCTTGCATGGTTGGCATCGTCGTCGGTGTATGAATGGGTGAATGTGAGGCAATGCTATAAAAGCGCTGTATAAATGCAATCCATTTACCATTCTATGTCCCCACCTCAGGTAGTGGTTGTGGGAGACCCTCGGGTTCCCTCTTTTCCAAAAATCACAACCAATGACAGGAAACGCATCAACAAGCAATAAGTTCAAGGGTCATGCTCACTCGACGGGACCGTCGGGGCGCAGCAGGGCGTTGATGCGGTTGACGATCCAGCTGAAGAGCCGGCCGTACAGGGCCTTGCCCATGGCGTCCCGCACCTCCGTGGCCTTGTCCACCGTGTTGGGCCGCACGATGGTCTCGCCGCGCGCCACCACACAGTGGGACGTCAGCGCCTCCTGCAGCTCGTCACAGCGAATGCACAGCAGCGACGCCACTGGGAGGGGGGGCGGGGGTGAAAGGTCAGATATGTTGAATTTTTGATGGATGTCTTTTGGAATTTGCCGGGTAGGGAAATTCTGGACATTCCTGAGTACTGGTAGTCGTAGTAGTAGTAGTAGTAGTAGTAGTAGAGGTTAGTAGTGGTTAGTAGTAGTAGTAGTAGTGGTTAGTAGTAGTAGTGGTGGTTAGTAGTAGTAGTGGTGGTTAGTAGCAGTACTAGTGGTGGTTAGTAGCAGTAGTAGTAGTAGTAGTAGTGGTGGTTAGTAGCAGTAGTAGTAGCAGTAGTAGTGGTGGTTAGTAGTAGTAGTAGTGGTTAGTAGTAGTAGTGGTGGTTAGTAGTAGTAGTAGTAGTGGTGGTTAGTAGTAGTAGTAGTGGTGGTTAGTAGCAGTAGTGGTTTGCAGTAGTGGTGGTTAGTAGCAGTAGTGGTTCGCAGTAGTGGTTAGTAGTAGTAGTAGTAGTGGTTAGTAGTAGTAGTAGTGGTTCGCAGTAGTGGTTAGTAGTAGTAGTAGTAGTGGTTCGTAGTAGTGGTTAGTAGTAGTAGTAGTGGTTAGTAGTAGTAGTAGTAGTGGTTAGTTGTAGTAGTAGTGGCCGACACAACACAACACAGCCTCTTACATCCCATAATGAAAAAGGAGGCGTGTCTGATTCTGGACGCTCACCATTTTCCAGAGAGGAGACGTTGGCGATCTCAGTCTTGTCCTGGTGCTCCGACGCCACGGCGGAAAATTCCAGATCGCCAGCGTTGAGGATGGCGGCCAGCGTGCTGTAAACACTGCCCAGCTCCTGGAGACGAGACGGAAAAACTTGATTGATTCATTGTTTTTATTTACAGACGACAATAGACATTATAGACTTCATCTATTAATCTGTACTCTTACTCTTACTCTTAATTATTTTTGGCTAACACTACTTATCAGATGTCAGATTCACTCTCAACACCTCCAGGGAGCTGGCGGGCCACAAGCGCGTGAACGGAGCTCCACCTCCATCTTAACTAACCGCTTGTCACTCTATTAATCGGCGGCGACTGTTTGAACACCGGAGCTCATCATCAATTCCGTCGTCCATTAGCGACGTGCTCTCCGGAAACACGCTTTGTGACTTCAACACGTCAGGAAGACGGAGGGCCGGTCCTCTCCGCGCCGCCGCGGAGGGACGGGCCGGGTAAGTGTTATCGACGAGCGAGATCCCAGAGGCGGCCAGTTAGCATTACGCAGCTGTAGCATCGCGCAACAGGAGGACTGTTTTTTGCTGTTTTTTTCACCTTTTTTGTTTTTTTTGCTGATTATATCACGGTCATTAGGCCGATAAACACAGTATACAATTGTTGCTTTGCAGATTTGGATTTAGTACATATATACTGTATGTTACAGTGTGTGTGTGTGTGTGTGTGTGTGTCTATGTGTGTAAGGGAGAGTAAGATTCCATGTGCGTGTTTGTGTGTAAGAGCATGGGTGTGTTTTTGTGTGTGTGTGTGTGTTCGGTCCTGTGTGTGTGTTTCCACCGGCTTTACATTCTCGGCTTCACCCTTTTTGGCCTTGTAGCCAATAATGAAACACAGCCCTGCTACCTCCAGGGTGAATCCGATGACTTTGAAACACTGCTCCACTGCATCAAACTGCTCCTTGTAGGAGGCGTTGCTGACGATGTCGGGCCCCAACTTAACGTGCTCGTTGTACAGATACCTGAGGGACCACACACACACACACACGCGCACACACACACACACACACACACACACACAGGAAGCCCCAAATAAGGTCAAGTCCAAATAAGGTCTCAGGAAGTAGAGGCCTTCGCGGCGAGGAGGAAATTACAGTGTTTCAGGGGAAGGTTGTGTTGCTGCGTTGAAACCTACTTGGGCGTTTTGCTGTCGGAGAGCTTGTAGTGGGCAAGCTTTCTCCTGTCTGCCAGCCCCGCATAGATGTAGTAGAATATGTGGAAGTTTCTTTCGCCGCTGTGAAGACGCAAATATATAAAACACGGATGTTTCAACATTTCAGAACTGCGAATTTACGCTACAAACAACATTTTGAGGTGAGTGATGCACGACAAAAGATTCTAGATACACATCCACGATTCATCTTGATTCATGATGTTGGTCAAAATAATCAATATTTTTTTTTTATTGTTTTAGTGAATTATCGAGTAGAAAAGAAGTAGATGTAGTTGCTCATGCATTATTTGTTTGGTTCCTTTTTAAACAAACAGCACGACAAGTGCGGGGAATGAAATGAACTGCTTGAAATTCTAAATGTCAGTGATCCATGAAAGACTTCTGCTTATTAACGTGGTCTCATTTTAAAATGCCAAGAAAACAAACTACAAAATCCCGTATCGGTACAGTGGCCGCAATCTGTGATCAAACAGGAAATAAGCTCCGCCCTTCACTTGACCCCCCCCCCTCACGCCACCCCCTCCCTGATGAGAGATAAAAGAAGATAGATTGACCGCTCGGGGGTCAGAAGACAAATACCACACCTTGATGAATGAGAGAGTGAGAGAGTAAGAGAGAGTAAGAGAGAGAGAGAGCGAGAGAGAGAGACAGAGAGAGAGAGAGAGAGAGAGAGAGAGAGACATGAGAGAGAGAGTATATCCAGGAGTATTCCAGCGGGATCAAAACGATATCCCCAGGGGGAGATTGTTTTCCTGCTGAGAGAACTCCGGGCCAGGAGAGATGACCTCATCACCTCCATGTTAATGAATAGAGTGCAGAGCCAGGCTAACACCACCCCCTTGAGGTGTGGGGATGGACAGACGGACAGACAATCGGACAGACAGACAGACAGGCGGACAGACAGACAGGCGGACAGACAGACAGACAGGCGGACGGGTGCTCACGGGGCCTGGTGGATGACCCTGGACTTCTCCAGCAGGTACTCGGAGATCTGGGCCCCCACCACGGTGCCGCTGGCGGTGAACTTCATCTCCAGGTACTTCCCGAAGCGGCTGGAGTTGTCGTTGATGACCGTGCAGGCGTTGCCGAACGCCTCCACCAGGTTGTTGACCAATAGGATCTTCTCCTGCAGCGTGCGGTTGTTGGCCTGAGTTCAAAATGGCATCAGAAGGGCGCTAGTTTAAGTCGGCATGAAGGTGTGATGTTTTTTAGCCTCTCACAGTGACGAGGATTCATATATTTGTGATGGGCAGCACAGTGACGAGAGACATGACAGGGGAGAGAGACAGGACAGTGAAGAGAGACAGGAACAGGGGGAGAGACAGGACAGGGAAGGAGACAGGACAGTGAAGAGAGACAGGACAGTGGAGAGAGACAGGAAGTGGAGAGAGCAGGACAGGGGAAACAGGAATGAGAGAGACAGGACAGTGAAGAGAGACAGGACAGTTGGAGAGGAGACAGGGACAGGGAGAGAGACAGGACAGTGAAGAGAGACAGGACAGATGGGAGAGAGAGACAGGCACACGTGGAGAGAGACGAGACCAGTGGAGGAGAGAGACAGGAGAGTGGAAGAGACGGGCACAGTGAACGAGAGAGACGGACAGTGAAGGAGGACAGGACAGTGGAGAGAGACAGGACACGTGGAGAGAGACAGGGGACCAGTGGAGACAGACAGGCCATGAAGAGAAGAGTAGGGACCACGTGAAGGAGAGACAGGCACAGTGGGAGAGAAAGAGACCAGGACAGGGGAAGAGACAGGACAGTGGGTTGAAAGGCAGAAGAAATTACATCCAGGGTCGGCCCGCAGGTCAGAGTCCAGCATGAGGTGTCGTGTCTATGTGGCTCGTGACCCACTACTGGTGTACCTTCGTCATTACATCAATGATTCACTCACTTGGCCCGTCTACAGGGTCTGCCAGTGATGTCATGATTAATCCTCTTCCTTCCTCCCTTCCGACCTTCCTTACTTCCTTACCCCCACCCCAGCCCCTCCTCCCCCTCACTCAGACAGATAGAAGCCGCCCATCAAGTCAAATGTCCTAGTTTCATACGCTAGGGACATGTGTGCGATAGGACGTGTGTGTGTGTGTGTGTGTGTGTGTGTGTGTGCGTGTGTGTGTGTGTGTGTGTGTGCGCGCTGTGTAAAAAAGGAGGGAAGTCGAGTCGCCTCACCTTGCCCAGAAAGGTGAGCTGCTGGACCAGCAGGTGAGCGCTCTCCGTCTTGCCGGCGCCACTCTCGCCGCTGATCACGATGCACTGTGACACACGGGGGCCGCCATGACGACAACACAAGGAGTCAAGCCGTGACACGGAACAACGGCGGAGCACAGAAGGCCACCGGGTAGCGTTCCAACGCACGCTTAATCAAGCCCTCGGCGGCGCCTCCGTGTCCTCTGTGTGTCTCCGTCGTTCTGTGTGTCGGCGCCGTGTTCCCGATTGGTTCGATCGTAAGTGTCGTCAGGTGTGATTTGACAGTTGGTCGGTTGGGGATGTACGGCGGCGTGTGTGTGAGTGAGTTGGGATTCGTTTTGAGCCAATCGGAAAACAGATAATGTTGGTCGCTTGAGCGTTGCGCTACTAAAATAAAAAATACTGCCATGCTAAGACTTTAAATAAAACAGGTGTAACAACAAATACTGTTTAACGGTTAATTTGCTGCTAACATTGACTCGAACATCATAACTAATAATGGTATAGTAGTATATTGATAATACCATAATAATATAACAATATATGTAAAAGCGCCACATTACCTGATCTGTGCTGTAGGACACCACAGACTGGTAGGCGATGTCTGCCATGGCGAAGATGTGCGGCGGGTTAGCGGTGCGCTTAGCGCCCAGGTACTTCTTAGAGTACTGTGAACGTAAAATAAGAGGACATGGAGTGGATATCTGGGTGATTTATTTGCTGTGGGAGTTGTGGATGTATTAACATTGTGGGCCGGAAACGTTTCACTCTTATCTGTCAGCCCTGAGAGGCCTTTAAGATGCGCTCCCTGTTTTCAGACAGTCAGTCTGGCATCATGCTCATAACTTCTACATTCTTCTCTCCCATCCCAGAGGTGTGACTGGGACGTCCAAAACTGTTTAGATGTTCTATGTATCTGAATAAACATTCCGGGTGATGCTGCCTTGTGTCACATTGATTCCCGAGCTCGCTGCTACGCTTACAAGACAATGAACCTGAACCAGAACCTGAACTTCAGCCACAGTAGATGTTCAGAAAACTGCACATAACAGGTCAGTTCAAAACTGCACATAAACACTTATGTAGTAACAATGTTGTATTGTACACACACGTTACGATTGTAGATCTGTCAAAATTGACGTTTGTCGGTCTCACTATGGAACTTGTTTGAATAGATCTGACAATAAAAGTGATATCTTAACGATCTGATACAAGAAACACGTACTTGTACAACAATTAATTGGTTGCCTCGTGTGTAATTAAGTGTGTGATAACAAAGTGATAGCAATGAGCATCTACTAATCACCTGGAGGACTGAAAGATGTCTGTTTACAGCGGTATGAAGGAAATAGTCAAATAAACAGCTTAAAAATAGATGCATATTATTAGTGTCATAACTGAAATGGCAAAAAACTATTCCGTCAAGCGTGTAAGTGTGTGTGTGTGTGTGTGTCCGTGTGTGTGTGTGTGTGTGTGTGTGTTTGGCTCACTAATGAGATGCGGTGGGCTGCACTCAGGGTTACTGACCAAAAATAACACACACACACATACACACACACACACACACACACACACACACCACACACACACAGACACACAGAATATGGAATAATTATTTTAGAAAACTTCTTGAATTAGCATAAAGTCCCACCCACAGCCCACCCACCTCGGGGGTGTAGATGTCCATGGTGTGGAAGGGGTTGACGGCGATGAGGATATCTCCAACGTGCGTGTAGATCTGGTCCTTGGCATAGTGGTTCTGCAGGTGGTCCGCCACCGTGTTCTGGAGTCACACAGGGCCCACGCTCACTGGTGACACCCCTCACCATTCTTTTTACATTTACATTTACATTCAGGGCATTTGGCAGACGCTTTTATCCAAAGTGACTTACAAAGAGTACATTTGTTGAGAAGGAGACAGCAATATATCACTGTGGTACATAAAGATAAGAATAGAGCAGGTTTCAAGTATTCATAATTGCGAGATTAATAGAATGAGTTTCATAATGAATAGGTTGCCTGCATAATAGCTGGGATAAGAGCAGACGTGCCTCTTTGAGCACATTACCAACATCTAAGAACATACAATATGCTAAACAATGCAAAGTGGGGGCGGCTTATGCAGAGTCCAGGTGAACTCTGAACAGGTGGTTCATCCATTCATTCATTCACACAGCATCCATACTCACTGGAATCACCGCTCATGCATTCACTCATTCATGCATTCGCTCATTCATTCATTCCACCGGGTTCTGCATTAATGCATTAATGAATTAATGAATGAATTCATTCATTCAGTCCTTTAACTTCTGCCTTTAGCTATTCATCCATTCATGTCTTAATTCGTTGATGTCTCTCCTTCGTTCTCTCTCTCTCTCCATCCTCCCTTCATTCCATATGTCCTCTCTACTTCCTTTTTCCCTCTGTTTCTCCATCATCCATAAATTAAAATGGACGATTGGTTATCAACAACAAAAGGATTTGAATAATTTCCACCTTCCATTCCTTCTGGAAAACAAAAAGGTGATGATGATGATGATGATGATGATGTCTATTTTAGTCAGACCTAATGTAATGTTATGAACATATTCATCAGAGCCAAGCAGGTCTTTTGTCTGATGATTATATCTGCTAAATGAGCGCTTCTCCGGCGAGGGCGCTAACAATAATGCATTGTCTCACCGGTATGATTCATTCTCTTCCTTTATTCCTTCCTCCCTTTCCTCCCCACCTTCCTAACTTCCTATATCGCCTTCCTGTCCTCCTCTCTGCACTCCACCTTTCTCTCTCCCTCCCATTCATCCTTCTATGCTTCAGCCCTTCTCCTCTCCTATCCTATATTCTCCAGCTTGTTCAGGCTCTTCATCATCTTTGGTAAGGAAAACTATTATTATAGTTAATAGTAAACCTTGTCTAACGCCATTGAACACATTCATTAAAACCCACGGCTTTATCCCGCTCTGATTCTATCGGCCGTGCTAAATGAAGGCCCGCCTCGGAGAAACCAGTAATGTGCCGGTGATGTCGTGATTCATTTTCCCGCCTTTTCAAGGCCTGGACGTTCTATCAGCACCGACTGTCAGTCCGCCCCTCACACGGCCGCTTGAAGGATGACTAGAAATTTCCGCTGGTGACCGAGGCTGTTAGGGTGGTTCAATACGTCAGCGGAGCGTTTGGCGGTGATGAATCGCTCGAAATGACATTTGGACCAACCGCAGCAACAATGCCGCTGTCTTGTTCTCGTTTTTTTGTCTTTCAAGCCAAAATAAATACCGGTCTAGTTAACGCTTTGACAAATTCACCGGGTAAAAGAGGCTAAGTGTGTCGTCTTTTCAGGATAATATACTCAATGAACATGCCTTAATAGCTATATTCACCTCGGCTACTCAAATGATACTCTGACCGCTAATAATTGTAATAGAAGCCAAAGATCGAGGTCTAAAAACCCTAATGCCACAGCTAACGACAGCTTAACACCCAGCTAGAGTTGAAGGTCTCACCTCATCCAGGACTTCGAGGGTGGCTAGGTCGTCTACCTGCTCCAGGTCTGTCGGGGACTTCATGTGGATGCCTTTCCTCGTGTGGATACGCTCATGTCTACGAAACACAGCGAGGAGAACGTTAACACAAAAGCCTCAAACACTGAAACAGCCCCCTCAAGAGCTGGGAAGACAGACTTTTAAGTAAAGTCTGTAGCTTTGGTTGGTAAACAAAATGATGACACCTAAACTGTTTATAATGAGGATGTAGGAACTAGGAGTTATGACACAAACAACTAGACATGCGGGATATAGCATCACAGCTGCACCGTAGCCGTGACGCGGGGCTCTGATTGGTCTAAAGAGGCTTGGTTCACTAAGGATGGTCAGCTCTACAAGCAAGGTGGGTACAACACGGGGGGTGGGGGGGTCATCTGTCAGTTACCTGTGGTTACTGTCTGCACATCTGTTTGCTTTTCCATGACAACTTAAATGACACGAAATAGTGGTTAGCATGGCACGAGGTAAGCTTGCGGTTGGAGACATAATGGTACAACTCCCTCTTCTGGACATTGTGGACATTTGGACACCAGCGAGGTTGGTTGCCACAGCTGGGATTATTGGTGTGTTGTTTTCTTGTTTTTGCCACGAGTTAAGACGCTCCGGGAAAAAACTGGTAGAGAGTGTCCCCAGCAAATACAAGCATCTCACATAGGAGATCTTTCTAGGGGTGTTGAATGACGCTATTTGGATGCTTTGGTCCAAAGCAACTTGTGACAGTAAATCCAGATACAGGTCAAGATGGAGCAGGTGGGGGGGGTAAGGGTCTATCATCCTCACTGATGCCTACAATTAGGGTTGCGGACCTTGGGGGATGGATCCCAACACCTTTCATGTGGGAGTTGTTGAACCACATATAGCCGCGACACTATCCCACCCTGGAGTTAAAGCAAATTGAATCGATTGTTTGATATCTGGTCTTTCGAATGCTTAGAAAAGTATTAGCGGTTGTTTAGTGCGTTGAATACCGGGACAGACCTTGAGAAGGTGGGCTGCGGAGCTACCTTGTTTTCTCAATGCTTCCAAACTGCTGGTTGAGGTCGATGTGTTCCATCAACTGCTTCTGCAGCACCTTCTCCTTCCCCAGGATCTGCTGGAGGAACGCATGCTGGAGGAGGTCCACAACGTTGGGTCGCAGCTCAAAGTCCTTAATCAGGCATCTGGACGGCAGGCGGCGAGGAACGACAAAAACAAAACTTTGAATCATTGTTTTTTCATTGTTTTCAGCTCTAGAAAATAATAATAATAAAATAATATAATATATAAATAACAATAAACTGGTGTATGCATGAACAGTTTAATGATGACAATGGTGTTTTCACATGGAACAAATGTACACCTATAGCCCTCCCCCCCACCACACACACACACACACACACACACACACGCGCGTACACATACACACACACACACACCAGACTCACTTGGCGATGAAGTCGTTGAAGTCGTGTGTCCACAGTTCTGGCTGATGCAGAGTCGGAGGAGGGTTTCTGAGGAAGCAGGAGAGATAAGACAAAACAAAAGGTAAGCGATTGGCTGGGAGCGTCAGTCCCCAGAGGACAGAGAGGGAACGGAGACAGCGCTCCGGAGCGAGAATAGAGGCAGAAGAATCCTCACCAGGACATATCGCTCTTGTTCTTATTCTCTGTGGACATGCTGAGAAAGTCAGACGCAAAAATGAACTGCACATCGATGGTGTGACTGCATGCCAGTGATAGATCCACTGGGGAGAAGACAATTTATGGTCAAGTTATTGTAATAGCATTGTCATTACATTTCATGTGTTCCGTGTTTTCCCCACCCCACACGTGGTCAAGAATATCATGTGGAAAAAGCTTCCCGTCCACAGCGGGTGATATCGTGCTGTCTCTTGTCTTTGACTTTGACTTTGCACACAGATGGGACACTAATATTTAGCGTTTATTCTCCGTGATAAAAACAGAGACGTATTTATCATGTCTCTGTCTGTCCGATGCCGGCCAAAACTTCTAAACTTTTTCACTCTGTAGCCAATGACTAGCCTGATCATTTATTTAATAGATAATACGAGGTATTTTACTTCACAGTACTAGTAGCCAAGACATCGGGCTAGTAAGAGTATTCCGCTATTTTACGCCATAACAGCCTAACTCTATGTGGCTAGCTAGGACATTAGACTATCACACACCATAGTCAAACTTTATCCGGCTATCCAAAACTATTTTCACGACATTTTCACGCAATTCACCATTTCACTCTACGGATTAATATTTTAATCGATAGCCAATACCTCAGGCGGGCGATGGCGCTCAGTTTCTCCACCTTTAATAAGCCAATCCAGTCGACTCAGCGGCTGGGAGGAAGCCAGGGGTAACAAGGCCCCGCGGCTAAGACACTACGAACACACTTACCCCTAATTTGCTGTAATTCTTGTTTTAAACGCCTTTTTTACAAGAGAGGAGCTCGGAGTGGGACGGTGCGAGTGGTGGAGTCGATAACACCCTGCTAATGCGCTAGCGGGGGGGCCTGTTTCCCGGCCCTGGGCACCCGACAGCCATTAATTGGAGCCGCCGAGCGGGCGCACGTCTCTGTTTTTATCACGGAGCATAAACGCTAAATAGGTAGCCGTTTAAACACAGCCTTGCCCCGGCTAATGCGTTGACTTTCTAAGTGTCGGGGTTTGTTTTTATCGGTCTGGGAGGAGAGGGGACAGGGATGGGGGGGGACGAGGAGAGGGGAAATGAGGAGAGGAGAGGAGGAGGAGGATGAGGAGAGGGTATGGAGGAGAGAAAATAGAAGAGGAGGGGAGGAGTGAGGAGAGGACAGGAGTCACTTATAGTTGCAGTCCACATGCAAACCCCCAGCTCCGTCTTGACCGAAGTGGCTCTGCTTGTGTGTTTAGGGAATCGCTGTCGTCTCTCCAGCTAGCTCCGTGGTGTATTTTGTAACATTTACATTGGGATTCTCTGTACAAACTGCTGGTAATTATATTCTCTTGTCTCAGATCCAGAAGTTTGACTACGCCTGGTGCTGGAAACCAGAAAGTTCAAGGGGCGGAGTTACAGAGTTTCGTTAAAGGCAGGAGGGATGCCGACAATGGGAAGATGATGGACGATTCTGGATTCAAGGTTAATGGTCAGCAATGTCCCGTTCTGGTTGTGGTTTGTAATGGAAAATTACATACATAAGTATAGTCGCGTATTATGCATGCATATATGTTTCTCTTCACTACAGACCATCTCCTATTAAGGACACATTCAGCCTGGTTAATGTCTGGTCACAAACTCTAAGTAAACTTTATGGTCGCCATAAACCCTTAAGTGAACTGATGCTCCAAAGTGTTGCACATCTGGGGGCTGTTTACGTGCAAAGCAGTCGTATATCACCGTGCCCTGACGTTGTGGTCTGGCTGTGTAGATCATTTAATTAACGACGGAAACTCTGAAGTCTCTATGCCCCCTCGCATGATAAGATAACACCTGATTTATGTTGTGGACCGGAACGGTCTGAGAAGGGGGGAGAGAGCTTTCCCTTTGAGCCCTATAGAAATAGATCATCCATCGCAGCCTGCCATGTTTGGGCGGGAAAATGACTATAAAACGTACAAACTCCTTTGTCTCTTTGGCTCCTTCGCTCTCAGACCCCACTGTTAGTGTGTCTGACTGAGAATAACCCATCAGCGCTGATTATATGTATCGATACTTAATAAATGTTGTCTACTATACTGGTCTAAAAAATCCACTGGTGACGGAGTTGTTTCTTATCAGTTAACAGATTTCCACCACAGGTTCCGCCAGTCAGGTTGTTTCCAGTCGAGACCCATTCCACGTATGAGGCGACTGCAGATCCCCCACCCCCAGCGACATGATGGTTCGGAAAATATCTGAAGGGAACGAAAAATCAAACGCCCGGTTCACCCAGATTTGAGCTTGTCTGCCTTGACGTGAGATTTCTCGCTCTCTCTCATCTCAGCATCCAACTTCCTACGCTTTTCTTTGATATTTTGTCACGACATCTGTGCTGATTCTGGTTACTGGTAATGTGTTGTCAGTTGGGGCAACAAATCAGACGTGAAAGAACGGCACAAATTCGGAAAATCACCCTTGAGAGAGAGAGAGAGAGAGACAGAGAGAGAGACAGAGAGAGAGAGAATAAAGAATTAAACTCCTGTGTTGACTCATACAATTTGTTCGGTGGGGACAGACTTTCTTCTGCCGGCTGTGGGAGTTAAACCGCCCAGTGCTGCAGAACCCACGTTAAACCAGATTCAACCGGTTTCAGCCAGATCTCACCCCACAAGGCCGTGTTACATTTGGCGGCCCGTGTGTGAGGGATGTGGACGTGTCGCACCTGTGGACACTAAAGGGCAGTGAGAGAGAGAGAGAGAGAGAGAGAGAGAGAGAGAGAGAGAGAGAGAAAGAGAGAGAGAGCGAGAGGGAGAAGGTACATTCACTTGAGACACGACAAGACGCCCTACGCGTGGTGAGGTCAGCGCTGTCTCAAGCATGCTAAGATTAAAACACACACAACATCACCCAAAGCTACAGTTTGTTCCAGATTGTACCGCTCTCAATCTATTGGTTGGCGGTGGCCTGTTACGTCGTGCGGCACGCCGGGGTCAAAGTTGAAATGATTGAAACTTTTCTATGTGTCAACATGACACAAGGTCGGGCATCGCCCACTCCCCAAGTGAGAGAAAAAGAGAGAGAGAGAGAGACAGACAGACAGAGAGAGAGACAGAGAGGCCGAGAGAGAGAATCAGTCAGAGAGAGAGAAAGAGAGAGAGAGAGAGAGAGAGAGAGAGAGAGAGAGAGAGAGAGAGAGAGAGAGAGAGAGAGAGACAGAGAGGCCGAGAGAGAGAATCAGTCAGAGAGAGAGAGAGAGAGAGAGAAAGAGAGAGAGAGAGAGAGAGAGAGAGAGAGAGAGAGAGAGAAAGAGAGAGAGAGAGAGAGAGAGAGAGAGAGAGAGAGAGAGAGAGACAGAGAGAGAGAGAGAGAGAGACAGACAGACAGAGAGAGAGACAGAGAGGCCGAGAGAGAGAATCAGTCAGAGAGAGAGAGAGAGACAGAGGGATAGACATAGAATCAGAGAGACAGAGAGTCAGAGACGCAGAGAAAGCCAGAGAAAGAGCCAGAGAGAGAGAGAGAGTCAGGAAGAGTGAGAGAAAGATAGAGAAACAGAGAGAGCGAGACAGCGAGCTGCTGGGAGCATCCATCAGGAGAATGTGTGAAAGCTCTGGTTCAGGACCCTCAGGCCTCCACATAGGACAGCTAACTCAACCTCCGGCCTTAACACCCCCACTATGTGTGTGTGTGTGTCTGTGTGTGTGTGAAAGTGAGAGAGACAGTACGAGAGTGAGAGAGAGAGAGAGAGAGAGAGAGAGAGAAATGACAGAGAGAGAAAAACTAAACTGGTGAAGGTTAAAGACACAGTACTTTGTGTGCGTGCACGTGTGTGTGTGTGTGTGTGTGTGTGTGTGTGTGTGTGTGCGCACATGCACGTGCACGTGCTAGCAAAACACAGCTGTAGCGCTGAACTAACAGCCACGCTGGGCACTCAAACCCCCGACCAGGGGAAGCTAAACAATCACTGTTCACCTTCACCGCCTCCATTCACCCAGGTGGCGAGGAGGGGGAGGGGGCTGCCTGCGCCGGCCGCCTCCCACTCCCCGATAGAGCCTGAGAGTGGGGAGCTGCGTCCCGTTAAGCCCCCCCCCCTGGCAGAGAAGAACCAGAGTGCCTCGTCTCAGATTGGAAAGACTGCACTTTGTCAGCCCAGGGCTTCATGGCCATAATAAGCTGAGAGAGAGAGAGAGAGAGAGAGAGAGAGAGAGAGAGAGACAGAGAGAGAGAGAGAGAGAGAGAGAGAGAGAGAGAGAGAGAGAGAGAGAGAGAGAGAGAGAGAGAGAGAGAGAGAGAGGGTGGGAGCGGGGGAGAGGGAGAGATAGAGGGGGGGAGGTGAAAGAGAAGGGATAGGGATGGAGGGGGGAGATGGGGGAGAGAGACACAGACACAGAGAGAGAGAGAGAGAGAGAGAGAGAGAGAGAGAGAGAGAGAGAGAGAGAGAGAGAGAGAGAGAGAGAGAGAGAGAGAGAGAGAGAGAGTGGGTGAATCAGCCCTATTGAAAGTGTCTCAGAATAGGTTTTGTTGTTATTTTTTCACACATCACAGCCAACCTTCTGAAAAGGCGTTCATATAGATGAGGAAATATGCTTACAGCCGAGCGGCCTGCATGGGAAAAAAAGGATGAATTAACAGTTTTTCCACTGCATCAACTGTGGAGGCAGGTGGGATTCCCACGCTGAGGGGCAGTGTGGTGGTGGTGGATAAACTGTCCTGACAAGCTCCTCCTCCTCCTCCTCCTCCTCCTCTGTGTTGCTTCACAAGCACTCTTACAGCATTGTCTGTAGAACCAAACAGACACAATCATGTAGGATCCCAAGTGTACAAGAATCTGTTGCACGGTGACATCCTTCTGTGGAGTCGATTGGCAGTGAGTAGTGTATCCCTTCGGGGGCCCCTTTGGTCCAAATAAGTAACACACACACACACACACACACACACACACACACACACACACACACACACACACACACACACACACCACCCTCAGACACAAACACATTGGTTCCCACCGTTCTTGGAAAAAAACAAAACAAAACAAAAAAACAGGCTTGACTCGACTATTCAAGCTAAATTAATGAGCCCCTAGCAGCAAAAAGTGATGAATTTGCACACAAAAAAAAGGTTTTCAATTCATATTTACAGAACAGCAAATCCTCGGACAAACAATTTCCTCAATGTGTCGCGCATAAGCTATTCAAAGTCCTTGTTGTTGCTGTCAGTTGCCTCGTCAACTTGTAGAGCAGATTATTATTATTATTATTATTCTTGATTTATTTTCTATAGAATGTGCAGTCACCGAGGTGAAGTGCAGATTGTTCCGTGTGTGGACCGTCCACATATGACCACGGCATTTGCAATGGCCGTTTTGCCAGTGACTATAAAAAGTTTGGCACTTCGGTGCGCACCGGCAGCTCGTCGTTTATTTACAGCTAATTGTACATCTTCCGCCTCTGCTTTTCAATTCATATTTACAGAACAGCAAATCCTCGGACAAACAATTTCCTCAATGTGTCGCGCATAAGCTATTCAAAGTCCTTGTTGTTGCTGTCAGTTGCCTCGTCAACTTGTAGAGCAGATTATTATTATTCTTGATTTATTTTCTATAGAATGTGCAGTCACCGAGGTGAAGTGCAGATTGTTCCGTGTGTGGACCGTCCACATATGACCACGGCATTTGCAATGGCCGTTTTGCCAGTGACTATAAAAAGTTTGGCACTTCGGTGCGCACCGGCAGCTCGTCGTTTATTTACAGCTAATTGTACATCTTCCGCCTCTGCTTTGATTCTATACAGTGTGTGACTGAGCTTTTACTCTGACTAAAAAACATAAAAATTATCCTTCTACATCCAATCTCCCTGGACCTCCTTCCCTGCACCCCACACTTTGGGATACACTGCCTCCGGGTACAGGGGAGAATTTACGACACGACTAAAGAAAGACAATGAATTTGGGGGTACAATACTCACGAGAAGGTTGGTGCTAGATGGCTCAGGAGATAAAGCAGACTGTCTGGCAACCCGGAAGGTTTCTGGTTCGATCCCCGGCTCGTCCTAGCTAATTGATGAGGTGTCCCTGAGCAAGACACCTAACCCTGACCGGTCCAGACGAGCTGGCTGATATCTTGCATGGTGGACACCGCCCTCTCTTTATGAATGTGTGCATGAATGTGTGTATGAATGTGTGTATGAATGTGTGTATGAATGTGTGTATGAATGCGTGAATGTTAGCCACTATTTCTAAAGTGCTTTGAGTATCCACAGATTAGAAAAGCGCTATGCACATGGAGTCCATTGACCATTTAATGCCAAACCTCTGTGCTTACCGCTAATACTCTGTGCTTACCATTAACTCTGTTACCTGGGCATTGAGGGAGGTACCTGGGTATATTGGGGTACCCGTGTGTTGTTGGGGAGGGTACCTGGGTATTTTGAAGAGAGCTCTCATTGGGTGGAGTTCCGAGAGGGGAGGGTCTCCATCTCCCAGCTCAATGGCGGTGATGCCCAGCGACCACACGTCACAGCGGGCGTCGTATGTTGTGTCCAACTGCTGCTCACACGCTATCACCTGGAACACACACACACATAAATACACACAGGCAGGCTATCACCTGACACACACACACATAAATACACACAGGCAGGCTATCACCTGTAACACACACACATAAATACACACAGGCTATCACCTCGAATACACACACACACACATACACACACACACACACACACATCACACACGCACATAAATGCACACAGGCTATCACCTCGAATACACACACACACATACACACACACACACGCACACACACACACACATAAATACACACAGGCAGGCTATCACCTGTAACACACACACATAAATACACACACACATAAATACACACACATAAATATACAAAGGCAGGCGATAACCTGGAACACACACACACATAAATACATACACATATAAATACACACACACATAAATACACACAGGCTATCACCTGGAACACTCCATACTGTGAAAAATGCATTTCTGAATATTCCTGAAATGACTAAAGAGTCTTCCATATTCTGCAAAAAGTACATTTTATTATTTAATCTGATCACAATATTTACGTTTTCTAATTTTAATAAGGGGAGGCTTTAAAAGCGTCCAAGCTCCAAAACAATGTAATTGTACTAATCTTTTGCTACGAGTGTTAAGCGTAGTCATGAAGTGCATTAATGGAACACATACAACAGTTAAAACATTGCATCTTAACAACCTTACCTACAGCCTCAAGATACGTATCGCAACCGAACCGACAATCTCAAAAAACCCCAAAAAACAAAACATTAAATGAAGCCTACTTTCCTTCTGTGTTCACGATCCATAATCAATAATCATCCATCACGGTGTCCCAGCGAATGTCAGAACCCTCCCGACCCAGCGAGGCTCAGAACAGAGACTCCACCTTGATGGAGAGACTCCTCCAGACCAGAGGTCATTTCTAGTCAAATGCCATTAAAATCTCTAGCTCAGCCATTCATCTCGGAGGGCCAAGAAATGTAATAGGCTGCGTGGATTTGATCATCATGCAAACCTTATGGAAAGCACCTCCAAGACGCCTTCTCGCGCTCACAAAGACTTGCAATGAAACACTTTATTGGATTTAGTATTTATGTCGGGCACCTCAGGCCAGCCGAAATTAGCGTTAGCAGTGATGTTAGCGTGGGAGGATCTTTGCTCTGTGCTGGGTTTTAGGGAGTCTGAGTGGGGTCAGGGTGTGTTTAGTGGGGGCGGGGAGTGTGTTAAGTGGGGTGAGAGTGTGTTAAGTGGGGTGAGAGTGTGTTTAGTTGGGGGGGGCAAGTGTGATTAGTGGAGTCAGAGTGTGTTTAGTGGGGTCAGGGTGTGTTTAGTGGGAGCGGGGAGTGTGTTAAGTGGGGTGAGAGTGTGTTTAGTTGGGGGGAGAGTGTGTTTAGTGGGGGGGGCAAGTGTGTTTAGTGGTGTCAGGGTGTGTTTAGTGGGGTCAGGGTGTGTTTAGTGGGGTCAGGGTGTGTTTAGTGGGGTCAGGGTGTGTTTAGCGGGGTCCAGGTGTGTTAAGGGGAGTCAGGGCGTGTTTAGTGGTGTCAGGGTGTGTTTAGTGGAGTCAGGGTGTGTTTAGTGAAGTCAGAGTGTGTTTAGTGGAGTCAGAGTGTGTTTAGTGGGGTCAGAGTGTGTTTAGCGGGGTCCAGGTGTATTAAGGGGAGTCAGGGCGTGTTTAGTGGTGTCAGGGCGTGTTTAGTGGTGTCAGGGTGTGTTTAGTGGAGTCAGGGCGTGTTTAGTGAAGTCAGAGTGTGTTTAGTGGGGTCAGAGTGTGTTTAGCGGGGTCCAGGTGTATTAAGGGGAGTCAGGGCGTGTTTAGTGGTGTCAGGGCGTGTTTAGTGGTGTCAGAGTGTGTTTAGCGGGGTCCAGGTGTATTAAGAGGAGTCAGGGTGTGTTTAGTGGTGTCAGGGTGTGTTTAGTGGTGTCAGGGTGTGTTTAGTGGTGTCAGGGCGTGTTTAGTGGTGTCAGAGTGTGTTTAGTGGTGTCAGAGTGTGTTTAGTGGTGTCAGGGTGTGTTTAGTGGGGTCAGGGTGTATTTAGCGGGGTCCAGGTGTGTTAAGGGGAGTCAGGGCGTGTTTAGTGGTGTCAGGGTGTGTTTAGTGGGGTCCGGGTGTGTTTAGTGGGGTGAGAGTGTGTTTAGTTGTGTAAGGGTGTGTCAAGGGGTGCCGGGGGTGTGTTTAGTGGGGCTGAGTGTGTTTAGTGGGGTCAGGGTGTGTTTAGTTGGGGGGGGCAGAGTGTGATTAGTGGAGTCAGAGTGTGTTTAGTGGGGTCAGGGTGTGTTTAGCGGGGTCCAGGTGTGTTAAGGGGAGTCAGGGCGTGTTTAGTGGAGTCAGGGTGTTTAGTGGAGTCAGGGCGTGTTTAGTGGGGTCCAGGTGTGTTTAGTGGGGTGAGAGTGTGTTTAGTTGTGTAAGGGTGTGTCAAGGGGTGCCGGGGGTGTGTTTAGTGGGGCCCTGAGTGTGGAAGGTCGGGGGTCGGCGTGTGAAGGGCGTACCTCTGGAGCCATCCAGAACGGAGTTCCTACTGAAGTGTTTCTTCTCATCCTGGTGTTGGTCAGCTGGGCCGACACACCTGCAGAAGGACACACGGATCCATCAAAATCACGAGCGTGACCAAAATGATGACGCAGCCCACGGAGAGACAAGGCAAAGGTGTGGAGTCTCGTTGAGACATTTGGCCGAAGCTTTTAATCTAAACCGACTTGTGACAAGAGAGGCTCACGACATTCAAAGCATGCGATGAGAATTGGATATACTACACAAATTAGACACTTTCTTAAGACAACAGGACAGACTAGCGCAGAGGAGCTGCAGCACGCAGGTGGAAGGGAGGCCTACTAGTGGGAGGCGAGGGCATGAGAGGAGATCACAGTTATGCTGCCACTAAGTCTGCACATTATGGCCCCCGCTGCTCCCCCCCGCCATCCCTGGATCTGTCCTTAAGAACCTTTACACCTGGCCTTAACTTTTACATTTTGGGCAATGACCTATGAACTGAATATTGTCAAAACACATAAGAGGAGCGGGACATAGATGCAGCTTCCTCGAGCTTGAGTCTTCCTATATTTCATACGTATTCAGCATGCATTCAGTGTCAAGGGGGTCTTCCTGTGTTCCTTCTCAAGGTTTCTTCCCTCCGTGTTGTGGGGGAGATGTGTCTTCCGGTCCTTAGGATGTCGGGGTGTCCTATCTGAGTTCCTCCTTTAGATTTCTTCCTTGTTAATTAAGGGAGTCGTTTCTTGCTCTTCGGGGGGCTATAGGGCTAGGGGGGTGTCATAAATCACTTTTGGCCCATAATAATCTGGCCTGTAAAGCCCTTTGAGACTGTCTTGTGATTAAGGGCTATACAAGTAAAATTGAATTGAATTGAATTGAATTTGAGACGTGAAGCATTTATAAAGTGTCATTGAAGGTCTAAGCTATACATGTCGTACTAAATGTAGTGCAACACAAGAGCGCTCAAACACATGGCACAAGTGAGCTGATGAGATGTTCTTGGAAGAGTCTGCAGCTGTTTCTGAACATGAACATGAAGGTCGACTTGAGACCAATCTTATGGCCATGGTTAAGTGGTGATTTTATTTTTGGTAATAACGTCTTTCTATACTTCCTTTAGTAAGTAAACAAAAATTAAGAATATATTGAATTTGGGGCAATGTTTTTATCCAAATTAAACTTCAGCTACATGGCACCAATGTAGTTATAATATCAATAGACCTATAACACACAACGCAAATGTATAATTCAAAGCCATTTGGGTTCCAAAGTCAAGAGGGACAAAAATAGTGAAAGAGGCAATCAGAATTCACAAGAGTGCTTTTATTGTGGCGGCAGTGGTGGTGGTGGTGGTGGGGAGGGGGGGGGAGGGGGGGGGGGGAGTCGCAGGTGCGTCCTTGCCTGTCAAATATTTATATCTGATGCATAGGAGCGCAAAGAGATGCAAACACTTCACACACTCAGGCAACTCAATCCACACACACACACACACACACACACACACATATATTCACAGAGCCAGAGGCTGATGTCTGTGTCCACAGATGATGTATTGTGCTGAATAGTTTTACATATGTCGCCTGAGGCAGCTGGTGGACATTCGAAGAACAGCATTTGAATAGCAGCGAAGTGTGGCCAGTGTGTGTGTGTACGTGTGTGTGTGTGTGTGTGTGTGTGTGTGTGTGTGTACGTATGTGTGTGTGTGCGTGTGTGTGCATGGGTGTGTGGATGGGTGTGTTCTTCTACTCTCCAGGATTATGAGGTTACGGTGTGATGACGTCGATGTGTGGCTGGAATAACATGCCAAGGCCCCATTGACTACCTGAGGAAATCCATTGGTTATAGAGGCCAACGATAGAGAGATACACAGAGAGAGAGAGAGAGAGAGAGAGAGAGAGAGAGAGAGAGATT
>PIJE02001734.1:39396-41896 GCA_002895965.2 Coryphaenoides rupestris
AACAAACACCTAAACACACACACACACACACACACACACACACACAACTGAACACATACACACGACACAACAAACAACCTGCCTACCTGCTCCTTAATGAGCTGTCTCTGTATTCACTGTTGTGGAGTGTGTGTGTGTGTGTGTGTGTGTGTGTGTGTGTGTGTGTCGGAGGCTGGTTCAAACAGCCTCTCCTAGCGCCCGAGTTGGACCCGGTTCACATTTAGCATGTGGTCTCGGGGCTATCCGGTCACAGGTGGACCACTCCGGGTACGCCGGGACACACCTGGTATTAGAACACGTCTCAAGTGACCACATATGATCGGCTCTGTAGCCTCCGCCCAATATGCAAATGAACTAGGGCTGTCACACGATAAAACAAAAAAAGTAGCTAAGATTGATGGTGTTCTTGATGGATCAGGCACGTAACAAATAAACACCACGAGCTACTAAAACAAAAATAAATCATCAGTCACGACGCGAATATGCTTCTTTTTCCAATAAGAATCGTGCCGGTGAAAAACGGCACGATTTATGCATTATGTCATTTCAGCAAAATATTCAATTATGATGAAGTTTCACTTTTTAATTCAAGTGTAAATAGTATAAGTGAATGACAATTTGCGGAAAAGGGGATTATGGCTGGGTGTGTATTTGACGTGTTACTAAAAGTAGTCTAGATAACTCTGCATACTGTCATAACCCCTACCTGCTCCTTAATGACCTGTCCCTGTATGCACACACACACACACACACACACACGCACACACACACACACACACGCACACACACACACACACACACACACACGCACACACACACACACGAAGACGGGACATACCAAAGTCCACCAGTTTGACCCCCCCCTGGGTGGTCAGCAGGATGTTGTTGCCCTTCACGTCGCGGTGGATGGTCTTGTTGACGTGCAGGTGCTGCAGCCCCTGGGGACCCACAGATGAGGGAGAGGAGCGGTCAGATCAGGTCGCTCTTCACCGCAGGAGGTCACAGGTTGCCGTGCTAACCACAAGCGGGTGTTTTTTTCACCGATAGTGTCATGGGAGATCGTAACAATGAAGTGCTTCTGTCTCTCTCTGAGCCCGCTAGTTCCACGTTCACACATTCACGCATATCAAGTTCACACAGTGTCACACACACACACACACACACACACACACACACACACGCATAAAATCACAGACATCGCCAAGATCACACACACATACACAGATTTGCACATGCACTCGCGCACATCGTCACACACACATTCAGACAAACACAGACACGCACACAGATTTGCACATACACGCATGCAAATCATCACACACACACACACACACAGTCACACATTCACACAGTGTCACACACAAGCACACACACGCGCACACACACACAGTCACACAGTGTCACACACACACACACAAATTTGCACCTGCATTCTGACACATCATCACACACACACACACACACACACACACACACACACACACACACACACACACACACACACACACACACACACACACACACACACACACACAATCATGTTTCTATCCAGTTACGCTGAATAGGCCTGGCATGAAGACACCCCAGCCCATCTCACCCGTCTCCTCGTTTAAATGCGTGTCCTGTGACCTCTGAACCCCACCAGGCACATACGTCACCCTCTGCACACGCGGCCAATCACGGCGTGTCTCTCACCATGAGCGCCTCGTGGAGCATGTAGGCGATGATGGACTCTTCCATCCTCTCCCCCCGCTTCAGCATCCCCTTGGACAGGTCCGTCACCGAGCCTCCGTTACACAGCTGCACAGGAGGCGGGAAACACACACACCACACACACACACACACACACACACACACACAGAAACAATCAGAATATAGACAACTACTTTGATCTATACAGTAACAATAAAAGACAGCGAAAAGGAGTAAAACTCAGCATGAGTCAGCTGATTATAAGATGAGGGAAAGAGAGAGAGAGCGAGAGAGAGAGAGGAGTTTTTGAGAGAGAGAAGAGAGAGAGAGAGAGAGAGAGAGAGAGAGAGAGAGAGAGAGAGAGAGAAAGCACATGCAAGAGAGAGAGAGAGAGCGAGAGAGAGGAGTTTTAGAGAGAGAGACCGAGAGAGAGAGAGAGAGAGAGGAGAGAGGAGAGAAGAGAGAGAGAGAGAGAGGGATAGAGAGAGACGTGTTTCTGAGAGCGAGAGAGAGACGTAGAGCGGGTCAGAACCGCAGGGACGATCGGAGAGATTTCATGGAGTGTGTGAGTGTGTGTGTGTGTGTGTGTGTGTGTGTGTGTGTGTGTGTGTGTGTGTGCGTGTGTGTGTCTGTGTGTGTGAGAAGATTGTTGGAGGAGAATTTAAGGCAACTCATTCCATCACTTTATCTGCGGGAGGCAGGGACCGGGGCGACTGCGCTCGCAGAGGGAAAAAAGGGAGGATTTAATCTGTGCACTGATGACTAAGCAGAGGGGACACGAACATGGAAATGAAATATGGTGAAGCCC
>PIJE02001734.1:46896-79396 GCA_002895965.2 Coryphaenoides rupestris
AAGAGAAGAGGGGGGAGAGGGGGAGGTGAGAGGAGGCAGGCCAGGACACACCGGGACCACAGCACAAAGCCACAAAAGTCCACAAAGTCCACAAAAATTAAATAAAGACAAGACGCCGGGAAAACAGACACCGACGCAAGACAACCAAAGACCCCAAGATCGCGCTGATCACGTTTTTCGTTTCTTCTTTTTATCGCGTCAACAGGCGCCGTCGTTGAGCGGCTATCGGTGTTCTATTCACGGGCTGAACGGAAAGTTACCGGTAGAGTTTCGAGACGGTGAGCGGCGAGAAACAACGTGTGTCTGCGTTGGTTGTAACAAGCTGCGTCGTGAGGATTACACGCGTCTTGCTGCTGACGGCGAGAAGACACACAACACGCACACGCAATGTTGTCAGCCGGAAAAAAAAAAGAAGAAGTTTGCTTTCTTCTTCACGATAATAAACACGACACGACAAAATGAGGCACTTTGCGGTTAAAATTACCAGACCCCCTAAAACATTTATTTTCCAGACCAATTTGTGTTGTTGTCATTGAATGTTATTCTTCTTTCCTTATTTCCTTATTTCTGTGGACTATTTTTGGTTGTTTTTTTATTCAAGCTGTATCGAGGAGTTGGAGATGAAAGCTAGCTAGCGAGTTCCTAACAAAGTAGCCTCTACCGCCAGCCGGCTGCATCCAGAGTCGTGATTGGACCCACGGAGAAGCCAGGAACTGGAGGACACGGTTTCTGTGTACTCTGTGCGCCTAATGAGCGCCCGGTGCTCCGTTCCCGCGACAGACATGAACCCTTCATCAGAGACGGAAACGAACCCTTCATCAGAGCGAGAAAAGATGGAAAATTACAGTTCGAAAAAAAGGACGGCCCGGTAACCATGGTGACCCCCATCTCCCGCATCTCCTTGCTTGCCAAAAGCTAGAGTGCACTCGACACACACAAACACACACACACACAAACACACACACACACACACACCACACCACACACACCGCACCTGTGGCTTTTGCATGGGGGGGTGGGGAGGAGGAGGGTGGGGGGGGGTGGGTGGGGAGGAGGAGGGTGGGAGGAGGAGTAGGGTGGGGGGAGGAAGCACACACTACACTGTACCGCACCACACCACACCACACACTGCCGCACCTGTGGCTTTTGCATGGGAAGGAAATTCTTGCGTATGGAGAGATGTAAAACTCCCCCATTGTGGAAGGACTCACCAAAAACTGCTCATTTCCTTGTGCATTCATTCATTGGGGTTTCTATTGCTGAAAGAATCTGTTTATGGTTATGGTGAGAACATGCAAAAACAAGAGTTGACCTCTATTTATGCATCAGTCACTTTGGAACAATATGGCTTATGTAAGATAAGGCAGGATAAGTTGGGTAACTTATTGATGGATTGCCGGGAATGATCCTGCAAAACTACCTCTGATTGTCCAGTAGATCAGTAGTTTCAAACCTATTAAAGTTGTTTTGTACTGCGGAACCGAAACAAGTTCATACCGTCCAAAGTTAGCCCCTAATATGCCTCCTTGTATGAATCCTTGAGCAGGACGCCAGCCTGCATCATCTTGTCGGATTGTGATTAAAATGAAGTCTCATACTATTCACAAACAAATGAAGTTGCGTAACTCGCAATGCACAAATAAATGGAGACTGATTTGTATCGGTAATCATGTGTCTGCCGTTGAATGCACCACTCGTACATTATTATTTGCGCATAGCAACTTAGCATTTTTCAATGGAAACATTTTAGATTTCAAATTGCGTTCAGATAAAGGTCTACATTCATAAATTGCGCATTTTAGATGGTTATGTTTCGGTGTACGGTTAGACTTGCACACAATGCCAAGGTAGAACAGCCTCAAAAGGATCCACATGAATCCGCGGAGATTCACAAATACAGTTGTTGATGAATGGGGATTTGAGTAAAAATACGGTAAAGAATTTGTACAAATGTTCATTTATTTATTTGCCATTTGTGAGGCAACGTGACTTGACTTGTTTGTGCACACTAGTAAATACTACATAACAATACAAAGCCCATTGGGACAAAAGGTATGGCCGAATGAATAAATAGCAAACGGGGTCGGGTCATTATGCCTCCTGAATGTCAGTGACATGGACCGTCACGGCAGAGAGAGGATCAAGAGAAGCTGGAGAGAGAGAGAGAGAGGTGGCAATACAATCTCCCAGGCTAGGATAACCACCACGCTGTTCTTATGTCGCCGTGTCGAGCTTGGATTACCAGAGAGAATTATTGGGCCTTGGAACCTTTGAAGTGGCATCGGTTAGTAATGGAAACGTTTGATACACAACAGGGCTTAAACAAAGAGAGAGACGGTCAGGGGTTTAGTAATGTTACGCGCTTAATCGAGTTGTTTGCGGTTGAACAGCACGGCTGAGTTTCCCTCGGCGTGCATAATGCATGCCGAGCTAAAAACAAAATGGCAGATTGGATTTTAAGAGACGCGTGCCAAAAACTTAATTGGACGTGTCTGAGGCGCGTGCCGCCGTGTACATACACCGTCGGATTATGTTACTTCCGTCGGCCCACACCGCAATACTTTCACATCTCTATCCTCTCCTCCGGAAAAAGTACTCGGAATCTGAATAAAGCACACAGTAACATGAGCGGAATTATAGGACAGCTGTGACGTTCTGTGTGTGGTGCATTGTGGGGCCAAACCCGGTCCCCGTGAAGCCAAGGTCTCCCCACGCATCAACTCAGGCCACACTCTGTGCCGCAGCAGGAACACGTCATGTTTCATGCCTCGTGGGGTCCCTGTGGGTGTGTGTAATGGAGGTCAGAGGAAAACACTGCTCGCGAGGACACAACGGGGGGGCCCCCTCCCAAACACTCTGTGGCGGGGTTGACCCCCATTACACGTCTGTCTCTGGTTTGACATTTCAAAAAAGGGGGGCTTGCAGCTCACAGTGAGTTATGAGGGAAGGGAGGTGGAGGGCGGGCTGGCTGGGAGGCGTGTCCAACGGCGTTCGCTTGTAATGCTTCAAGGTCCCCGTGAACTTCTGAATCCTTAAATATCACATCATGACATTTAGTCGTTCCTCTTTGCACCCTTGGATGAGTTTGTTTTTGGTTTGGTTGTTTTTAAGACCAGATGAGATGTATATGAATGAACAAGTAAGATCGTAAGAACGGAAGATCTGTTTTTGATTCAGAGCTTGCACTCTGTCAAAAGCAAATAGAGAACAAAAAGGAAAAAGAAATAGAAGTTTGCTGTAAAAGCAGCAATCTTGATATTGACTCGATCTCTAGCAGTTACCCTCATCACACAAGCAGCAGAAATCAAATCAAAGGTTTCAAATCCCTCCCTCCCTCCTTCCATCTCTCCCTCCCCCTCTCTCCTTTTCTTACAGCGGGAGTCTGAAGCAAATCGACTGGAACGCCCAAATCAGGCCAGCATCGCTCAATTCCCAAGAAGCTACGTAGTGGGGGGGAATCATTTAGTGGTTGGGCCGTCTGATTTATGGATTCAAATCCTCCAATGTCCACATTCTACCAGTCGGCTGAAGAGATGCTACTTAGAGACTGCTCCATACCGCTCCATAATGACCTGCATATAAAACTACATTTACTGTAATCACCTGGGATAAAACCATCTGCCAAATGACAGAATACAGTAGAGGCTACCTGCAGGTAGCCAGCCACCAGGGAGCCAGTCTCCCTCAGGGAATCTATAAGTGCACATATAATTGGCCTAGACTGTCCACAGTCAGTGGCTTATTTAGTTACATAATACCTTCTGTGGCTGCCGGTGTATATATACCTGGCTAGGTGCACAGAGGAAGGCTGTGTTTATGTCCACAGAGCTGGCGTGAAGCAGACACAGAGCCATGGCTGGAGGAAATCCAGCCATGGATTTCCATATCCTATGCGTGCGTATCCTATCCCGGATGCTTTGCCCTTCCGAGGGGTTCCGGTTCGGGGATGGCGTTCACATGTTAAAGCTTTTGGAGACTAACTGAGAGAGCTGGTTGTTTATGCTAATGGATGCTTCTATCCAAAGTGTCATCACTAACCTCCTGTTTCACATAAAGCCTCAACAATGTTGCTTTATATACTTCCTTTTTAAGGGCTTTCGCTTGATAAAGCATCACCTTATAGCAACCATACTAATTATAAAGTAATTATAATGAAACTTAAGCACAAGGGGCTTTTAGTCTGTAGGAACTCTTGCACAACACCAAGACAGCTGCCTACCGTCGTAATTCAGGTCCACCCACATTTCATAAAGCCAACAGATTGTGAATTTGAACAGTATGTGAGTTTAGTTGAAAGCTAAAGCAAATATAACAAACAAAACCACAACAATTCTAAATAAACTGAAGCTAAGTTTTTCATGAAGAGATATGCAAAATGCAATAACTGCCTTGGCAGCACTATATCGACAAAAAACATAAATGGAACCCAAAGACCCTCCTAGCGTAAATAAATATGAATGTATAAATGTGTTGGGGGACGGCGTACCTCTAAGACGAGCCACAGCTGGTCTCCACATTTGGCGTCCTTCTTGTAATACATGCCGTAAAACTTGACGACGTTAGTGTGGTCCGAGAGCGCCTTCAGGATGTTGTACTCCGCCTCGATCTCCTCGTCAATATCCTGCCAGGAGTCCATATCGATCAGTTAGTACCAGCTGGTCTCATCAGATCAATATATCAGTATATTGACCTTGTGGAGAAATATCTTCATCTCACATCATGCAAGTTATTCATTTACATGAGTTAGTTTACATTTGGCAGACACATTTTAACCAAAACAACTTTTATAAAACAACCTAAAATTGGAGTTGAGAAAATAAGCTGTGGGATCAGAAAACGTTAGTTAAGTTTAGTGGAAGTTTAAAGTAGTCCTCTCTTAAGGTCTCTTAAGGTATATATCTTAAGGTATATAGCTCTTAAGGTATATAGCTTGTATAGCAAGTTTATAGCTTTCCTATCAAGCTTTAATGCAGTCAGGTGCATAATCATCAGCTCTAAATTCAACACATGTACTAAAACAACAATGTTTTTCAGCACATATTCAAAAAAGCTTTTCTTTTGTTGGATATGTGCTGACATTGTTGACAATTGATCTGCATGTGCCATTGGGTACATGCTAGGGGTGAAGTAAGGTGATGAGTGTTGTCACATGACCTACACACCGACCTATACGCCCACACAACACACACGCACACACACACACACACACACGCACACACACACACACACACACACACACACACACACACACACACACACACACACACACACACACAGAGGAACCCGGCCCAAGAGTCACGTTACATTAACAGGTTACATCTAAGAGCATATATAGCACACCGGGACAGCTCCATGCCGAGTCCTGTTACACTTCCGTGTTTACTATTTAATAATTCAGCAGATGCTTTTATGCAAAGAGACTTACAAGGAATTCCGATACATGTCATGGAGGAGCAGGTCGGGTGAGTTTGGGTAGACTGTAGACTGTTGACAGGGGTAGACTGTGTGTGTGGACCCAATACCTTTGGGCTAGGAGACTACATTTTATGTATATTTCCCAAACCAATAGAAAACCATTCCTGCTCCAAGGAGGGATGTTCAGGGGATAGCCCCCTCCCACCCCTCCAGAGCCCACAGGTCTGTTGCAACTCACTTTGATCGACTTAATAACTTAATACCCTCAATTAAACAACATGGTCCAGTTTGTACTCCAGCGGTTGGCGTTGACATGATGATATTTAGTTCCATCAGCAAAGATATTATGTTACATAGGTCTGTGTGCATTGTCTGTCTGTGTGTCTGTATGCAGGGAAAAATAGACCAAATAAAATTGTGAGGATTTGCAACAAAATCGGTGAGTGGACCAAGTAAGAAGTGATTCACTTTTCATGCCAATCAGTCAAAAGGGGGCGTGGTAGTGGGCATGATATATCACAAAAAAGCTGCATATAACTTTCAATAGATATACTGGTAATGGTATAATAACATGGTTATATAACAAGACGACACCCACTGGACTCTGAAGGTAGTTTTAGAGTAGAGAGCTCACGTGGATGGGGTCCAGGATCTTCACGGCGGCTTTGCTACCATCCTTCTTGTTGAGGACCTTGTAGACCTTCCCGTAGGTCCCCTTCCCGATGGTCTCCACGATGTCCCAGGTGTCCGTGGGATCGGGGAAGTTGTCGAACACGATCGATTTTCCTGATTGCGGAAACATCTTGAGGAAAGATCTCCTGGAAAACGCAAAGGAGGGTCCATTTAAGTCACAACATGAACATTTTACTTTGCCCCATGTTCTCACCCAAAAAAGAGGAAAGCTTACAAAAACTAAAATGATTGCGTCCCAAATAGTTTGTGAGTTAGTTTGGACCCACATGAAGAGCATACACTGTTAAGTTGATGGAGAGAACATGGCAGTTGAAACAGGAATGCTTTCCAGCCTTACGCCCGTAGATGACCCTGCTCAGATTAGTGAATAGAGTGTTTATGAGCCGATTAAATAGTGGTCTGAAAACTGTGTTGCTGTGTGTTTTGCTTTGATGACCACGCATGCACTTAAAAGTTTGTTGTATAAGTTGTTTATAATTAGAAAAAACCTACAAGGAATCAAAATATGAAAATATTATAATGTAGAGATGTATATAGAACATGGACATCATGGGCTAACACTGTACACTGACAGAGACTGATCATCACTTTCTATTAAATATTTGGGTCAGGATCAGATTTAGCTAGATTTTGTCTATTATCAAAGCTTTAATCCCTTGTGGTTTTGATTAGGTTTCTTTCTAAAATGGTGCCTGTGTGTTTACGAGCATTGTCCAAGAGAGAAATCTCTTTTAGAGGTCATATATATTAGCGTAGGGACATTTTTGTGGTGATTAGTGATTGATTTGTTGTGGTTTTAGTGGTCCATAGCTGTGTGTGTGGTTGTTTTCTTCTCATTGTGAGACTGCAGTCTGGGGTCCTTGTATATTACACACACCATGTTGTTTTATTAAAGCATCTGTTTGTGTCTCAGGAGTGCATTTCGAAAATAATGAATAAATTATAATAAATAAACAATTGAACTATGCAATCTCTTTGGATTCAATAATGGCCATTTGCTTTAGTCAAAGTTAAATGTTCAAACTAAATGAAAGAAAAAAAAACAAGCATCGATGTTCCCATTAGCATCAATGTGTATGAAACATAATTGAAGATGCTCTTATTTTGACATCACAAGGTCAGCTATAACTGTTGACCTTCTGACCCCCACCATTGTACTTGCGATCTGAACCTGATTGGTCAAGGGGTTGATGTGTTCTATTATTACATCCAATCAGGACTGAGTCTTGATTTTCGAACACGGCTGTTCTTCCCCACAGCTGCTGAACGTGAGTCTGTGTGACCTACAGCACAACACAATATAATAACATAGATAATAACACAGTAAATATAACCTTGCATAAAATACAGGCTCTAGTAGACAAAGTATGAAGGACTGTGTGTTTGCTCCACATGGGAATGGTGTTTAGTAGCCCACACAACCAAACGACACAATCAATATAAGATGAAGACAACATCCTCTCACAAATCCCAGAGAGCAATGCAATTATCCCTGAGTGCATTCACTGTTACTCCCCAAAGACTCACACCGCACCACACAAATACAGAAAATAACAACAACAACAACAACAATAACTTACATTGTCTGCCTAGCCTGTCCTGAGCATGTCTGTCGAGGCTTTGAAGAGCATTAATCCATTTGTGTGTAGACTAGCATGTGAGTAGTGAACGGCTAGCCGGGCTGTGCGTGTGTGTGTGTGTGTCTATGTGTGTGTGTGTGTGCGTGTGTGTGTGTGTGTGTGTGTGTGTGTGTGTGTGTGTGTGTGTGTGTGTGTGTGTGTGTGTGTGGTGTGTGACACTCCTTCTTCTCTCCTCTTCTCCCTCTTCTCCTCTTCTCTCTCTCTCTCTCTCTCTCTCTCTCTCTTTTCTCTCTATTTTCTCACTCTCACTCACTGACTCACTCACTCACTCACACACACACACACGCATCTCTCTCCCGCTTGTAGAATAAATGTAAATAAAAAATAAAGGAGCTTAAAATGTGGTTAATTCAGTTTAATTTGTCTTCGATCGTCTCCTTTTCAATCGCGCAACACTTTTATTCAGTACCAGGTAATATTCCTCTGCATATTCAACATATTGCTCGGCTAAGCTCACTTGATTTGCAGGATACTGACTTATTGGGTATAATATTGGCATTGCTCTATTCATCAACCACCACACAATGTCTGTCTCTATCTAATGCACTTATTTAAGTCCTACGGAAGATAGGTCTTTGAATTACGAGACACACTTATTATGGCGCTATTGTGATTCAAATGTTTTTCCTCGTGCTAGCCGCTAATAGCCAGACAGCACTTTGAAAGGCAACATCTAATGATAGGGCAAAGAAAGAGCCGGAGATGGCGGCAATTTAATTTGGCTTTGACTTTTATCTTCAAGCGGTGTTTCACATGACGAAGACACCGTTCCCACCGCTGGCAGAGAAAGCTTCAAGACATCCCCAGATAGACATTCAGAGACGGGGCAATTGGAGGATTTTAAATGAACACACTGTGACCCCCGTCGATCCTGGCTCCTCAGAGATAATGACGAGGACTATGACCGACGCAATTAAGAATATTTCATATCGTCAATTATTACATTTCTGTATTTGACAAAACATGAATAATTAGCAATGTGGCAATGCACAATTCCACAGTTTCGCATTGATTTCGTCTTCAAAATCCTGATTTGCAGAAAGAAAGACGAGATGAGATGTATCCAATTGATCCTCTTCCCGAAATACCCTGACTCTCTGGTCCCAGGGTTCTGTGGCTAGCACTAGAAGGCTAATCCAAGTGTTGCTGGCGTTTAGCTCGGCCCAACGTTAGGGCAACCGGCGCTCATCAATATGGATCTGTCGGCCTCGCCGGTGTAATTTAATGATGACGGCTGATCGTGCCCTTGTCTGAGAACGGTCCCCCCGATATGCTCTGTTTAACCGTAGTTTTGTCTGCTTGTCTTGAGACGTCTCGGGTGGAGTGATTAAGACCCCCCCCCCCCCCCACACACACACACCACCCACACACACACACCACACACACACCACACACACACACACACACACACACACACATACACACAAGGCCACACACACCGGGACCACAGCACAAAGCCACAAAAGTCCACAAAAATTAAATAAAGACAAGACGCCGGGAAAACAGACACCGACGCAAGACAACCAAAGACCCCAAGATTGCGCTGTTCCTTATTTATATCACGTTTTTCGTTTCTTCTTTTTATCGCGTCAACAGGCGCCGTCGTTGATCGGGTTATCGGTGTTCTATTCACGGGACTGAACGGAAAGTTACCGGTAGAGTTTCGAGACGGTGAGCGGCGAGAAACAACGTGTGTCTGCGTTGGTTGTAACAAGCTGCGTCGTGAGGATTACACGCGTCTTGCTGCTGACGGCGAGAAGACACACAACACGCACACGCAATGTTGTCAGCCGGAAAAAAAAAAGAAGAAGTTTGCTTTCTTCTTCACGATAATAAACACGACACGACAAAATGAGGCACTTTGCGGTTAAAATTACCAGACCCCCTAAAACATTTATTTTCCAGACCAATTTGTGTTGTTGTTATTCTTCTTTCCTTATTTCCTTATTTCTGTGGACTATTTTTGGTTGTTTTTTTATTCAAGCTGTATCGAGGAGTTGGAGATGAAAGCTAGCTAGCGAGTTCCTAACAAAGTAGCCTCTACCGCCAGCCGGCTGCATCCAGAGTCGTGATTGGACCCACGGAGAAGCCAGGAACTGGAGGACACGGTTTCTGTGTACTCTGTGCGCCTAATGAGCGCCCGGTGCTCCGTTCCCGGCGACAGACATGAACCCTTCATCAGAGACGGAAACGAACCCTTCATCAGAGCGAGAAAAGATGGAAAATTACGGTTCGAAAAAAAGGACGGCCCGGTAACCATGGTGACCCCCATCTCCCGCATCTCCTTGCTTGCCAAAAGCTAGAGTGCACTCGACACACACAAACACACACACACACACACACACACACACACACACACACACTACACTGTACCGCACCACACCACACCACACACTGCCGCACCTGTGGCTTTTGCATGGGAAGGAAATTCTTGCGTATGGAGAGATGTAAAACTCCCCCATTGTGGAAGGACTCACCAAAAACTGCTCATTTCCTTGTGCATTCATTCATTGGGGTTTCAATTGTTGAAAGAATCTGTTTATGGTTATGGTGAGAACATGCAAAAACAAGAGTTGACCTCTATTCATGCATCAGTACTTTGGAACAAGATGGCTTATGTAAGATAAGGCAGGATAAGTTGGGTAACTTATTGATCCTGGAAGGGATTGCCGGGAATGATCCTGCAAAACTACCTCTGATTGTCCAGTAGATCAGTAGTTTCAAACCTATTAAAGTTGTTTTGTACTGCGGCCCCGAAACAAGTTCATACCGTCCAAAGTTAGCCCCTAATATGCCTCCTTGTGTGCATCCTTGAGCAGGACGCCAGCCTGCATCATCTTGTCGGATTGTGATTAAAATGAAGTCTCATACTATTCACAAACAAATGAAGTTGCGTAACTCGCAATGCACAAATAAATGGAGACTGATTTGTATCGGTAATTATGTGTCTGCCGTTGAATGCACCACTCGTACATTATTATTTGCGCATAGCAACATAGCAACACATTTTATATTTCAAATTGCATTCAGATAAAGGTCTACATTCATAAATTGCTCATTTTAGATGGTTATGTTTTGGTGTACGGTTAGACTTGCACACAATGCCAAGGGAGAACAGCCTCAAAAGGATCCACATGAATCCGCGGAGATTCACAAATACAGTTGTTGATGAATGGGGATTTGAGTAAAAATACGGTAAAGAATTTGTACAAATGTTCATTTATTTATTTGCCATTTGTGAGGCAACGTGACTTGACTTGTTTGTGCACACTAGTAAATACCACATAACAATACAAAGCCCATTGGGACAAAAGGTATGGCCGAATCAATAAATAGCAAACGGGGTCGGGTCATTATGCCTCCTGAATGTCAGTGACATGGACCGTCACGGAAGAGAGAGGATCAAGAGAAGCTGGAGAGAGAGAGAGGTGGCAATACAATCTCCCAGGCTAGGATAACCACCACGCTGTTCTTATGTCGCCGTGTCGAGCTTGGATTACCAGAGAGAATTATTGGGCCTTGGAACCTTTGAAGTGGTATCGGTTAGTAATGGAAACGTTTGATACACAACAGGGCTTAAACAAAGAGAGAGACGGTCAGGGGTTTAGTAATGTTACGCGCTTAATCGAGTTGTTTGCGGTTGAACAGCACGGCTGAGTTTCCCTCGGCGTGCATAATGCATGCCGAGCTAAAAACAAAATGGCAGATTGGATTTTAAGAGACGCGTGCCAAAAACTTAATTGGACGTGTCTGAGGCGCGTGCCGCCGTGTACATACACCGTCGGATTATGTTACTTCCGTCAGCCCACACACCGGCCATACTTTCACATCTCTATCCTCTCCTCCGGAAAAAGTACTCGGAATCTGAATAAAGCACACAGTAACATGAGCGGAATTATAGGACAGCTGTGACGTTCTGTGTGTGGTGCATTGTGGGGCCAAACCCGGTCCCCGTAAAGCCAAGGTCTCTCCACGCATCACTCAGGCCACACTCGGTGCCGCAGCAGGAACACGTCATGTTTCATGCCTCATGGGGTCCCTGTGGGTGTGTGTAATGGAGGTCAGAGGAAAACACTGCTTGCGAGGACACAACGGGGGGGCCCCCTCCCAAACACTCTGTGGCGGGGGTTGACCCCCATTACACGTCTGTCTCTGGTTTGACATTTCAAAAAAGGGGGCTTGCAGCTCACAGTGAGTTATGAGGGAAGGGAGGTGGAGGGCGGGCTGGCTGGGAGGCGTGTCCAACGGCGTTCGCTTGTAATGCTTCAAGGTCCCCGTGAACTTCTGAATCCTTAAATATCACGTCATGACATTTCGTTGTTCCTCTTTGCACCCTTGGATGAGTTTGTTTTTGGTTTGGTTGTTTTTAAGACCAGATGAGATGTATATGAATGAACAAGTAAGATCGTAAGAACGGAAGATCTGTTTTTGATTCAGAGCTTGCACTCTGTCAAAAGCAAATAGAGAACAAAAAGGAAAAAGAAATAGAAGTTTGCCGTAAAAGCAGCAATCTTGATATTGACTCAATCTCTAGCAGTTACCCTCATCACACAAGCAGCAGAAATCAAATCAAAGGTTTCAAATCCCTCCCTCCCTCCTTCCATCTCTCCCCCCCCCCCCTCTCTCCTTTTCCTACAGCGGGAGTCTGAAGCAAATCGACTGGAACGCCCAAATCAGGCCAGCATCGCTCAATTCCCAAGAAGCTACGTAGTGGGGGGGAATCATTTAGTGGTTGGGCCGTCCGATTTATGGATTCAAATCCTCCAATGTCCACATTCTACCAGTCGGCTGAAGAGATGCTACTTAGAGACTGCTCCATACCGCTCCATAATGACCTGCATATAAAACTACATTTACTGTAAGTCACCTGGGATAAAACCATCTGCCAAATGGAGAATACAGTAGAGGCTACCTGCAGGTAGCCAGCCACCAGGGAGCCAGTCTCCCTCAGGGAATCTATAAGTGGCACATATAATTGGCCTAGACTGTCCACAGTCAGTGGCTTATTTAGTTACATAATACCTTCTGTGGCTGCCGGTGTATACGTGTATATACCTGGCTAGGTGCACAGAGGAAGGCTGTGTTTATGGCCACAGAGCTGGCGTGAATCAGACACAGAGCCATGGCTGGAGGAAATCCAGCCATGGATTTCCAATCCTATGCGTGGCGTATTCCTATCCCGGATGCTTTGCCCTTCCGAGGGGTTCCGGTTCGGGGATGGCGTTTCACATGTTGAAGCTTTTGGAGACTAACTGAGAGAAGCTGGTTGTTTATGCTAATGGATGCTTCTATCACTAACCTCCTGTTTCACATAAAGCCTCAACAATGTTGCTTTATATACTTCCTTTTTAAGGGCTTTCGCTTGATAAAGCCATCACCTTATAGCACCATACTAATTATAAAGTAATTATAATGAAACTTAAGCACAAGGGGCTTTTAGTCTGTAGGAACTCTTGCACAACACCAAGACAGCTGCCTACCGTCGTAATTCAGGTCCACCCACATTTCATAAAGCCAACAGATTGTGAATTTGAACAGTATGT
This sequence comes from Coryphaenoides rupestris, assembly GCA_002895965.2. NCBI lineage: Eukaryota > Metazoa > Chordata > Actinopteri > Gadiformes > Macrouridae > Coryphaenoides > Coryphaenoides rupestris. The sequence continues at coordinate 60,188 of PIJE02001734.1, forward strand.
GAGTTTAGTTGAAAGCTAAAGCAAATATAACAAACAAAACCACAACAATTCTAAATAAACTGAAGCTAAGTTTTTCATGAAGAGATATGCAAAATGCAATAACTGCCTTGGCAGCACTATATCGACAAAAAACATAAATGGAACCCAAAGACCCTCCTAGCGTAAATAAATATGAATGTATAAATGTGTTGGGGGACGGCGTACCTCTAAGACGAGCCACAGCTGGTCTCCACATTTGGCGTCCTTCTTGTAATACATGCCGTAAAACTTGACGACGTTAGTGTGGTCCGAGAGCGCCTTCAGGATGTTGTACTCCGCCTCGATCTCCTCGTCAATATCCTGCCAGGAGTCCATATCGATCAGTAGTACCAGCTGGTCTCATCAGATCAATATATCAGTATATTGACCTTGTGGAGAAATATCATGCAAGTTACTCATTTATATGAGTTAGTTTACATTTGGCAGACACATTTTAACCAAAACAACTTTTATAAAACAACCTAAAATTGGAGTTGAGAAAATAAGCTGTGGGATCAGAAAACGTTAGTTAAGTTTAGTGGAAGTTTAAAGTAGTCCTCTCTTAAGGTCTCTCAAGGTATTCAGCTTAAGGTATATAGCTCTTAAGGTATATAGCTTGTATAGCAAGTTTATAGCTTTCCTATCAAGCTTTAATGCAGTCAGGTGCATAATCATCAGCACTAAATTCAACACATGTACTAAAACAACAATGTTTTTCAGCACATATTCAAAAAAGCTTTTCTTTTGTTGGATATGTGCTGACATTGTTGACAATTGATCTGCATGTGCCATTGGGTACATGCTAGGGGTGAGGTAAGGTGATGAGTGTTGTCACATGACCTACACACCGACCTATACGCCCACACAACACACACGCACACACAACACACACACACACACACACACACACACACACACACACACAGAGGAACCCGGCCCAAGAGTCAAGTTACATTAACAGGTTACATCTAAGAGCATATATAGCACACCGGGACAGCTCCATGCCGAGTCCTGTTACACTTCCGTGTTTACTATTTAATAATTCAGCAGATGCTTTTATGCAAAGAGACTTACAAGGAATTCCGATACATGTCATGGAGGAGCAGGTCGGGTGAGTTTGGGTAGACTGTAGACTGTTGACAGGGGTAGACTGTGTGTGTGGACCCAATACCTTTGGGCTAGGAGACTACATTTTATGTATATTTCCCAAACCAATAGAAAACCATTCCTGCTCCAAGGAGGGATGTTCAGGGGATAGCCCCGTCCCACCCCTCCAGAGCCCACAGGTCTGTTCAAACTCACTTTGATCGACTTATTAACTTAATACCCTCAATTAAACAACATGGTCCAGTTTGTACTCCAGCGGTTGGCGTTGACATGATGATATTTAGTTCCATCAGCAAAGATATTATGTTACATAGGTCTGTGTGCATTGTCTGTCTGTGTGTCTGTATGCAGGGAAAATAGACCAAATAAAATTGTGAGGATTTGCAACAAAATCGGTGAGTAGGTTGCTTATGGACCAAGTAAGAAGTGATTCACTTTTCATGCCAATCAGCCAAAAGGCGGCGTGGTAGTGGGCATGATATATCACAAAAAAGCTGCATATAACTTTCAATAGATTTACTGGTAATGGTATAATAACATGGTTATAATAACAAGACGACACCCACTGGACTCTGAAGGCAGTTTTAGAGGAGAGAGCTCACGTGGATGGGGTCCAGGATCTTCACGGCAGCTTGCTACCATCCTTCTTGTTGAAGACCTTGTAGACCTTCCCGTAGGTCCCCTTCCCGATGGTCTCCACGATGTCCCAGGTGTCCGTGGGATCGGGGAAGTTGTCGAACACGATCGATTTTCCTGATTGTGGAAACATCTTGAGGAAAGATCTCCTAGAAAACGCAAAGGAGGGTCCATTTAAGTCACAACATGAACATTTTACTTTTGCCCCACGTTCTCACCTTTTGGTTTGGAAAAATACTAGATATACTGTATGTCGGCCAAAAAAGAAGAAAGCTTACAAAAACTACAAAAACATGAGGGGGGAAAAAACCTAAACGAGAAACGATTGCATCCCAAATAGTTAGAGAGTTAGTTTGGACCCACATGAAGAGCATGGACTGTTAAGTTGATGGAGAGAACATGGCAGTTGAAACAGGAATGCTTTCCAGCCTTACGCCCGTAGATGACCCTGCTCAGATTAGTGAATAGAGTGTTTATGAGCCGATTAAATAGTGGTCTGAAAACTGTGTTGCTGTGTGTTTTGCTTTGATGACCACGCATGCACTTAAAAGTTTGTTGTATAAGTTGTTTATAATTAGAAAAAACCTACAAGGAATCAAAATATGAAAATATTATAATGTAGAGATGTATATAGAACATGGACATCATGGGCTAACACTGTACACTGACAGAGACTGATCATCACTTTCTATTAAATATTTGGGTCAGGATCAGATTTAGCTAGATTTTGTCTATTATCAAAGCTTTAATCCCTTGTGGTTTTGATTAGGTTTCTTTCTAAAATGGTGCCTGTGTGTTTACGAGCATTGTCCAAGAGAGAAATCGCTTTTAGAGGTCATATATATTAGCGTAGGGACATTTTTGTGGTGATTAGTGGTTGATTTGTTGTGGTTTTAGTGGTCCATAGCTGTGTGTGTGGTTGTCCACACACAGTCTGGGGTCCTTGTTTATTACACACACAATGTTGTTTTATTAAAGCATCTGTTTGTGTCTCAGGAGTGCATTTCTAAAATAATGAATACATTATAATAAATAAACTATTGAACTATGCAATCTCTTTGGATTCAATAATAGCCATTTGCTTTAGCTAAAGTTAAATGTTCAAAACTAAATGAAAGAAAAAAAAACAAGCATCGATGTTCCCATTAGCATCAATGTGTATGAAACATAATTGAAGATGCTCTTATTTTGACATCACAAGGTCAGCTATAACTGTTGACCTTCTGACCCCCACCATTGTACTTGCGATCTGAACCTGATTGGTCAAGGGGTTGATGTGTTCTATTATTACATCCAATCAGGACTGAGTCTTGATTTTTCGAACACGGCTGTTCTTCCCCACAGCTGCTGAACGTGAGTCTGTGTGACCTACAGCGCAACACAATATAATAACATAGATAATAACACAGTAAATATAACCTTGCATAAAATACAGGCTCTAGTAGACAAAGTATGAAGGACTGTGTGTTTGCTCCACATGGGAATGGTGTTTAGTAGCCCACACAACCAAACGACACAATCAATATAAGATGAAGACAACATCCTCTCACAAATCCCAGAGAGCAATGCAATTATCCCTGAGTGCATTCACTGTTACTCCCCAAAGACTCACACCGCACCACACAAATACAGAAAATAACAACAACAACAACAACAATAACTTACATTGTCTGCCTAGCCTGTCCTGAGCATGTCTGTCGAGGCTTTGAAGAGCATTAATCCATTTGTGTGTAGACTAGCATGTGAGTAGTGAACGGCTAGCCGGGCTGTGCGTGTGTGTGTGTGTCTATGTGTGTGTGTGTGTGTGTGCGTGTGTGTGTGTGTGTGTGTGTGTGTGTGTGTGTGTGTGTGTGTGTGTGTGTGTGTGTGTGTGTGTGTGAAAGTCTAAAGTAGTAGGAGGAGCGAACGTTAAACTAATCTCACTAGCTATTCTGCCGTGCCACGGGTAGCCGTCTGTAAATGGCTAGGAGACACCGGCCGGTGGGATTAGCGGGAATTAGCCTCTGGTGCAGAGAGAGCCGCCTTCCACATATAGGCGCCCCATTCACCCATAGTGGGAGCAAAGCTGGTTAACAAGGGGCCGTACCGAGGGGCCCTCGAACTTTCACCCATGGCTAGGGGGCTGGGAGAGTGGGGTTCTGTATCTGGTTCACACCATCAGTGGTGGATGGGTTTCTGCGGTCGTTTAGAAAAGCAGATGACAGGGTTAGATGACGCTATCGATGGAACTCTATCGCTGTTTAGTCGTACATATAGATCCTGTCACCGTTACTTTACCCCGACTACAGTTCTCTGTTTCGACATATCACATCTGTTGTCGGCGGGAACATGCGGATAACTAATCGGAACCGAGCTGTGGTTCCACGCGGCCGGGACCAGATCTTATCCATAATTGGCTGTGGGGCGAACCATTAGTCTCCGACACAGGGGGGTGATCCGCGCAGGTAATTGCTCTTGCTGACCTAATGTACGGTGGCTAACTAAGCAGCACGCGTGTTCAATAATACACCAGCCGGGACCACAGACCACAGCGGCCGGGGACACGGGAGAGCCAAAGGTGAAACCTTAGCACCTCCACTGGACAACACACACACACACACACACACACCGACACACATGGACGGCACACACACACACACACACACACACACACACACACACACACACACAAACACCGACACACATGGATGGCACACACACACACACACACAAACACCGACACACATGGATGGCACACACACACACACACACACACAGACAGACGTGGACACAGAGAGATGTGTGTGTGTGTGGGGGGGGGAGGGGGAGAGAGAGAGAGAGAGAGAGAGAGAGAGCGAGAGTTCTAAGAGTTATGCTATCTAATTGGGTTGAGCCTTGGTCCAGTGGCTGTCTGTCATGAGTAGTTAGCCTTCAGGGATGTAGCATTAGCACATGCTACAGTCTGTCTAATAGTATATAATATGCTATTAATTAATGCACTGCATGTGTTAAAGGGGATTATGTGTGTGTGTGTGTGTGTGTGTGTGTGTGTGTGTGTTCATATATGTGCTTGGATATTATACTATGTACATGTAGGCTACATGACTATTCAGTGTGTCATTAGATACAATTCAATTCAATATCATTTCAATGTCTACTTGAGAGAGACATAAGACCCGGAGTGGAGTTCTTAATCCCGGAAGGTGGCACTTGGCTCCGACTTCCAGTTCAGCCCTGGCTTCCAACGCATCCCAATTTAACAGCAGAACTAGTCAGAGCGAAGACTTCGTAAGTAGGCCTACATGTTTAATTACTTCAGTAAGAATGGATAGTGAGTCTAATGTTACCAACAAGATTTATTTCTATCATTAAAACTGATTCTTTTTGTCAAGTATCGTGACATTATGAAATAATGTCTTTATCTGCACATACAGCCCTAATTTCCCACCTGGGATTATTAAAGTTAAATAAACATGTTATACACACGTTTAAATGACTTCTTTACTGCATTTATAATACTCTGATATGATTGATCAAACAAACTACAATCAATATCTCCTTGTGACTGAAGTAAAACAGTTTATATTAAAGTCAGAACCTGTAAACTTTAACTTAATAACACACTGTTCCACGGCAACAGGCTACCATTTCTTAGCTACTAACACCCGGCAACAAAAGCCATCTCAACTTTCATCAACAACATTTACAGCCGGTAAAGAGATTAAACAGTTAGCAAGTGATGTAATATTTACTGACCTGTGGTTGCTGGTGGAGGGCTGCATAAATAACACCTGGTAACACACCGATAGTAGGAAAAAAACATAGATTACATCGCACACACACACACACACACACGCACACACAAACACTATCTCTCACACATGGACAGATACACACACACACACACACACACACACAAACACTATCTCTCACACATGGACAGATACACACACACACACACACACACACACACAAACACTATCTCTCACACATGGACAGATACACACACACGACACACGACACACAACACACACAAACACTATCTCTCACACATGGACAGGTACACACACACACACACACACAGACACGCAACATGACACACAGACACGGCGCACACACCACGCTCATCCGAAGCCACTCCCAGAGTATGCAAATACCACACACAGACACACAGGTTTGCCTTGATGCCCAGTCACAAACAAATGCAGTAAAGCCACATAAGCTCCACATGAACAACACGAGACACCAGCCACCAGCCCCCCCATATAAAAACAGCCCTGAAGTCTCCTTCCGGGCGGCGCCATCGTGTTTATTCTGCGACTCACTCTCAACATGCTGAACAATCACCTCTGGATGTTGGCACCTGTAATCGAAAGCACTTTGGCAGTCCCTGAAAGACTTGTCCGGCCGTCCATGTATTATTGATCGGCCTCAGGAACATAATATTGCTCTGCTATGGTACGGAGTTATTAGGCTGAGATAATTAGTTTAATGGTCACGGCAAAACGGCACGCAGGCATCCATAAATAAAGCTGCATGGAGGTAACGGGATAGGATATGGGTTGGGTGGGGGGGGGGGGCGAGGGCGGCGGGGGGGCTGCTTGGATGGCTGGTTCATGGGTGGGTGGGGGGGAGGCTGGGAGGGTTGGGGAGAGAGGGTGTCCTTAAAATCCTGGAGCAGGGATCTCTTACAGACCCGGGGAGGGTGCCAGGGAGCACACCGCGCCAGGCTGCCGTGTCCACGCCAGCCAGGGCCCGCGGCCCGGTTCCGGAGTCCGGAACGGGGACGGATGAACAGGGACGAGGTGTCGCATCCATTTTGTGGCAAAAGTGGGTCACAAATCAACAATACAAACGTACAAACTGCATACATACTGTAGGCCTATGTCTCAAAGACGTATATAGGCAGCACACAATTAGTACACAATAAAGTACACAATTAGTAGGATTATTTCATTATGAAACTGATGAGAACATGAATTGTACAAATGTGTTTTGTATTTTATGTTTCTTGCGTGTGCGTAGCTGACTTTTTACAAATGGCGGCAACTGTTTCTACATACGAATTCTGCCTGTCGATAAGGTTAGAGTGAGGTAAGGTAAGATTGGTTATCATATGGTCAAATTAGATTAGGTCAGATAAGACTATAGCTGAGACGAAGACGATGTCATTCGTCAGTCAGTTGCATACTGTCATTGCTTATATCGCTTATTTCATTAGCCCACTTTTGAAAGGGACCCAATACCTCGTGCAGGAACTCTAGACGTCTCCTGATCTGCTCAAGTACCTAAAGTAACCTATTAGGGGTGTCGAGTTCACCTCTTTAAAAAACACATGAACTCTTTCTCTTTTCCCCCCCAGCGGAGCTCTCAAAAACAGTGCCTTCACCGACGGTAACACAATGCTGGCCTTCAGGAGGAAGTGTGTGTGGTAATAGGTTGTAGTTCACTGGCCGCTACAAAGTCTCCCAGTGTTGAAATATTTACTCGAATTTGTCATTAAGTGAACTAGCTAAGCTGCTGTTTGAGGGGAAAGTATAGCTTGCCCTATACGTTGCTGTGCGTGAGCATCTCTCGCGCTGCGCAGCTGTAACAGGTTATACCATTTTTACAATAATCTCTGTACGAAAATGTGGCCGCTGGTTCAACAAACCAGAACCTGTATATTTAGGAGCTTTAATTTCCTGTTGCCATCATTGGGATTTACTGTATAACTCAATGCAACACATAATGTAGTCATCCAGAGACCTGAGGTTATGTAGGCCAACTACGCCCGCACAACCCGCATCGAGAGAGCTACGCTAACAGCTAATGCTCCTCAATTTCCACCAATTACAGCGGAGCAGCGGGGGGGGGGGCCGATGGATCATCGTAGGAGGGCTCATCAATCAGCAGGCTAGCGGGGGGTGAGGGGGTTAGGGAGGTGGTGCTTTTATTTGGCCAATGATGAATCAATGAAGCGCTGATGTCTTTGCCTGGGATAAAGGATCGCAGTGACTCCTTCCCCGGCCTACCCGCAAGCCCCTCCCACCACTCCATTGTCTGAAGGAAGGAAGGAAGGAAGGTATACGGGCATGACATGAAAAGCCACTCCCCTCTCAAGCGTGCCCCCTTTCAGGGTTGGCTTCCTCCGACATGAGCTGACCTCATTTCCTGCTCCGCTGCCTCCCAAATGGCTTCCCCCTCCACACCACCACACACACCACGTCCAACACCACCGCACGATTCCTCCGCCGTATCCACGGTGAATGCTCGGCAGGCGACGGTCTGGCGATCATAATGGCCCGCGCGATGGGACCGCGCGAGGATCCAATGCCGGAGAGCGACCTCCGAGGTTCCCCCCCCGTGCGGCTGACGGCTCTTAGCAGCCGCCATAAACAATGCACAGTCGGCGGGCCATCGATCTGCGGCGCGGCGCAATAACGCGGCCCCTCCTCCTAAACGGACTGCATATTTTTAATGGTAATATTTATCGCCCTCGATGTGCTGTCCTATCAGTGGCCACTCAAAAGAGATTTACGATTAGTCGCGACCTAGCTGGTTGACGGATGACCTACACCTAACCTGCTCATAATCTATCCATTTTACGTATATATATACATCAGATTTTTATAGAAAACTGTGTTTCCCTATACCTACAACTTAATACAGAAACCCTTAATAGCTCTCTTGTGGTGCATAGAGTAGCTATTTTTAGGGATCAAATGTGAGATATTCAACGCAAGCTACGACTTAATAGGATTTATTTCATAACGGGTAGCCTAGATGGTTCTCTGCTTAATCCCCCATGTGCTGGTAAAAAAAACAAAAAAAACCAACACATTTTAGTGAGTCACCGTGTTCAGACAGACAAGGATTAGAGATTTGAAATATGTGATGTCCCAATGAACGGGAAAAATACAAGTTTGCTATTATTGTATGTGCTTTTTATAACACATTTTTAACATAACACGTTTCATACATATTTTTGAACTTGTCTCTTGCTAACTGTCTATCAGTCAGACACAACAGATAATAAAACAACATTACAAACACACATTACAAGAAATACAATGAAATGTATTTAACACATGATGGAATCATTAAAAAGATAAATAATAAAAAAATATATATACAGTATATCTGTCCGAAAGTATAAATTCTTACCAGTTCGTAATGTGACTACTTTCCAGCATGAGTATCAGCAGTGTTTGTCTGAAACAGCAAATGTTTCATAACAGCGGAAAAAACCCTCTGAACGTAATTATGTTGTTGGTGTTGAAGTGGAATCAGCACCAGAAATTAAATAAATAAAAAATACCTGTTCTTTGTGGAACGCTGCCCACTCAAACACACACTCGTTCGCGTAAGTGCTGGCTACTTGCGTGTTAATGGCAGGCGAGTTAGCAACCCGCTATGAGCGACATCTTATGTAAACTCCATCTCTACCTGAGTCATCTAATAGTGAGTCAAAACACCGGCCGTGAAACGCTGTCACCGCTATCTGTTGGAGGTAGAATCAGGTTCCTTGCAAATCGTGGCTGGAGATTGTAACGCCGGTGAACTTGGACTGGAAATTGTTATTGTATTTTCAGATTATTCTCTTGTTGTTTCAATGTCTTATGTGTACATAGGTAGGTGCTCTAAAATGAAAGTTTTTCTTGTTGTATTACTGTACTCACAGCAGTATTTTAGTTTAAAAGTGACCTCCACATCCTTACCAGCCAATAGAACAACAGCTTTTGCTCCTGAACTTATTCAATGCAACAGCCAATGAAAAGGCTTTGCTCCTGAACTCATTACAATGCAAAAGCCAATCAGAAGTCTTTATCTCCCCATAACCAAATACACGAGACCACGGTGTAGTTCCCCATGCTGACATGTAGCTTTACCCACAGGCCGAGCCACAACTCGGTGACAGAAGTAAGTAAATATCGGCGTGACCTTTGCCGATTGATTACGTAAATACTTTTGATCAGTTTTTGGTCGCGCTGACACCCCTGTATCCCCCCCGGGGACAAACAATAGGCCTACCACAGCAAGCTTGATTGATTTATAAGTGTGTGTGTGTGTGTGTGTCTGTGTGTCTGTGTGTGTGTGTGTGTGTCTGTGAGCATGTGTGCATGGGTGTGGGTGCGTGGGTGTACATGTCTGAATCAATAGGCAATCAACACCTCTTCCCAGCGGTCAATGACGGGTTAACTTGTCTTTCGACTCAAAGTAAAATCTAAATCAAGCAATCAAAGTTGTTTTTATGTTGAAACTGGCAACGTGTCCAGCAATTAACTGCATATTTAAATTGACCGAGAAAGGAGGTCAAACACAAACATAAGAAAGCATCTCTGGCCAGCATAGCCCCATTCTACGTCTTTCCCCATAATGCCAATTCAGGGACAATTAATGAGCCACGCTCCCTGGGCTTCACCGTTCCACAGCCACTGATTGTCCAATCAGCCGCAAATCAGGGATGTCTTTAAGTAGATTTAAACAGACGTGCTGTTAGTGTCTGCTGCCAGGAGAAAAAAGAGGAGGAGGAGGAGGAGGAGGGAGGAGGAGGGGGGGGGGGGAGGGGGGGGGGGTTGTGGGGAGGGACCGGGGAAAATGTCCGCGCTCGTCCTGTGGCTGTGTGAAGGTTGATTGAACGAGGCCAGTGATGAGGCCATTGTTGTGGACACGGCAACGTGGCCGACAAGATGGCTGCCGCATTCGCCACCGTCGGCTGACTGGCGGACGACATTGTCGAGAGCCACTGGTGCGTGGCGTCCACAGCTGTGTCCTCAAAGGCTATCAAGAGCCACTTAAAACACAAAATGTGAATTATTAGCTCCCCAAATTGACTTTAGGCTATCATTGACAATGTCGCATGCGGCGTTGTCGGCTGTTTTTTGTGTTGTATGTAAGGATTTGATGCCAGGACGAGCTTGTTGAAGGCAGTTACAAAGTCCCAGTCCTCTCTTTTTCAGTGTATATATTTTATTGTGTGAAGGTTGACAATATTATATTTGATATTACGCACTGGGTTTACTGGCTGTCAAATAATGTTTGCGATCACAATCACTGGAGCATAGCTTAGTAAAAAACCATCACAAACTAAACACGCTTTGAACATGTCTGCCCTATACTATTACCTCCAATTTATGTTACAGTATTTGAGGGAGAGGGAAACCAAATGCCACAACTCAAGGCCATTTTAAACTTTGTACTGTTTCAGCTGAAGATAGAGAGAGAGAGAGAGAGAGCGACAACCAGGCTAACTATTCATATTCACTACTTATCAATGATTTGTGATTTCAGAGGACGGAGCCATGTTTGCCAGGATGCTTACAGAAGCTAGCGACAAAGACGAAGTGACAAAGGTTACGGCTTCCGTCTGATAATGAAACGTTCCGAAAATACATCGGGATTACGGAAATCATTATCCTAACAGTAGCTTTTGCCATGTTAATGAACCCAAGGGTCGGTGGCTTATTTGATGTCGGCTGAGGCTACGATGAGACCGCGTCTTTGATACCTGGGTATAAATACTAATGGCCGACGGTAGGGCTCACCCTGCGTCTGTTTGATTTGCTCTGAACACAGCGCTCTCTGTCCCTTTCATCTGTGAAACGGAAAGCCGGGAGCAGCAGCGGTTTCTATTGGCTGGGATCGGACTGGGCTTCTCCGAGGCATCCGGCGTTCACGAACGAAATGCTCACATCCAGTAAAAACAATTATCAGGATTGTGTGAAATGCAAAAACAGTATTATGGGTTATGAGTAGTGTGTGTGGGTTTGTGAGCTGTAATGAGTTATTTTATGGAGAGCAACCGCTTTTGCCTTATCTCCCAGAAACAGTATTAGCAGAATGGATTTAATAACATGCTGGAATCCAATGACTCACCCGGCCAACCAATGCTTTGTTACACTTTTATATATTTATATACTTGGCCACTTTGTGTGCTGGACTGTTTATTTTATAGCTGAGGTTTTGTGCATTCTCTTAGCTTTATTTTGGTGTGTTACTTTTTCCTTTATCATATTTATGTGGCCGTGGAGAAGACAACAAAATTCTTTATAAGAGAGAATAAAACCGGTTTGTGTTGGTGAAGCCGCAGCAGTGTGAATGGCAGCAACAGCAGAGAGAGAGAGAGAGAGAGAGAGAGAGAGAGAGAGAGAGAGAGAGAGAGAGAGAGAGAGAGAGAGAGAGAGAGACATTGATTGGAAAACCCAGGACTGTGTAATTAGCATCTGTTGTCATTAATGAAGGGCAAAGGCAAGGAGAGCAGACAGAGAGAGAGAGAGAGAGAGAGAGAGAGAGAGAGAGAGAGAGAGAGAGAGAGAGGATCACCCCGCTTCTGTTAATCCCACAGAGCAGCTCCTCTGTAGGAAACAAAAGGAGACCATCAGACAGTCTCTGACGTCTCTGGGTGATTATGATGACGAGGACAAGGAAGCAGTGTTTGCGGAGATCAGTGGTTCCTAACTTTTGTTTGGGAGCAGGTATACTCTATACTCCATCCAAGGGAATAGCATGCATGTCATCACTAGGATAGGTTATGAGGTTATTTCACAATATTTCACACACATTAGGCTGTCAAACTTGTATAAATTGTCAAAAGTTTATCCTGGAAAAACAGTAAGACCTTGCAAGATGTGGAGTTGCCATAATGAAACAATAATGACCTTATGAATCAACTATGAAAAACAAATAAAAACAGCTAATTGAATTGGAATTGTATGTAAGATAAGATAAGGATGGAACTTTATTCATCCCGAAGGAAATTCTTTTGCCGGAGGTTGCTCAAAAATACCAATATAAGAATAAAAACAATAGAATAATAAATGTACAGTGTAGGCCTATAAGCCGAAAAGAAAAAAATATAGGTACGATGTATGAGTACATGTAATATTGTATGTAAATCCCACGTGTGAGTGTGAGCTCCGTGCTACATCAGAGCCTGGGCTATCTGGCTGCAGGGTTGTAAGCGTAAGCTAGGTCCCAGTGGGTGTTGCTTTCCACCCCCCCCCCGCCGGACAGCTAGTGTGCGCGGTGCCTGTAATCAGCAGACACAGGCAGCTCTGTCCCTGGCACAGCCTCTCATCTATCTGTGTTCCCAGATAATACGACAGCCGTGATTGGTGCTTAATGGCCGGTAACACTTCCAACCCCACCCCCCGCTTATTTTTGCTGTCGTTTTTTTCCCTCCCTGTGTGTCATTTTATCCAGCGGACATGGGACAGCGGTGGACACACAGTCATGTACCATATACAGTATATATGTGAGTCATTTGAATGGAACAAGACTGGGCCACCTATACCTGCAGGTACAGGGTCACGTGACTTCTTCCTCCTGTCACTAATTGGCCCATTTTGGACAATTAGGCATCACGGACGGCACCAGTACCAGGTGCACAAACTGAGACACACGTGTTAAAGGCATCAATGCAAAGGTACAGTGAAACAGACCAGTGATTTGTGGTAGGAAATAGGAAAACACCGTCTGATCGCATTAGACTCGCTTTAAAACGATGAGTGAAATGAGATCTTGTTAAAATAAAGATGACCTTACCTTACCTTTGTGCTGGGTCACGGTATGCAAAGCCAACATCAGAGTCAGAGAAATTGGGTGAGTCTACGATGGCCCTGAAGTGCAAATCACAACGTCAGAGGCAGGCAGCATACATATGGACATCACCACGACAACTAGGGAATCATAAAACACACACACAGTGATACATTCTAAATCAAATGAACAAAAGAGAAAACAACAGCATTAGCGGTATCTCCTGTCAGAAAAAGGTGGGTGCCTATGGACAAGGATCATCACAGATTGGACGCACTGTCCGTCTCTTTAAGAGGACTGAAAGTGTGTTGTTCATTCTGTACATTCTGATTTGTGTCTGTCACTCCGTCACATGAAATGTCCATCAAACATCCCATAATAGTCGAGCAGAAGCAGCAACCCACTGGCCGCTCGTATATATCCACACTATACTGTACATCAACGTGTTTTAAAAGGCAGACACAACATGAAGTCAAATTACAGCTAAGAAATACAATAACGTGTTTATGTCTTTCTCTCTCAGCCCGACAACTATCATATCAAAACCCCATGATCTGTAAATAAATACAGGATACTAAAGTAAATCACAATGATATAAGACATACCTAGTATATATAGATATAGATATACACATCATGTATTACAATGCTGCTAATTTTTGAAAATATACAGCATTGTATTTAAAAGAAAAATACAAATTTAGACATTACAAAAACAAAACAAACTAAATTATCGTAGAATTGTTTTCTTGTATTCAGACACAAGCCACCCTCTGTCAGACCAAGAACACCCGGGATGGAGAGGGGTGGTGGGGGAGGGGGAGCGACCCCTGGAGATAGAGGTCAAAGCATCATTTTGACTCATGAATAGTCCTCCCTTCACACCAAAGGCACAAACGGGGGCTCAACCAGAGCTATCAGTAGCTAAGTCAGCAGGTAAGTCAATGCTATTGTCTGAGAGATGTACTGTATGTACAGTATGTATTCATGTGTTGGACCAGAGCGCGCAGTTAGCACGTTCGGGGAGATGGACGCTGCTATGAGCTGCCACCTCACACTGCAGTCAGAAGCAAATCATGACTGACAAGATGTCAAAGCACATAACACACACAGACACACACACACATTTAGACATGCGCATTCACACACACACACACACACACACACACACACACACACACACACACACACACACACACACTCTCTCTCTCTCTCTCTCTCTCTCTCTCTCGCTCTCTCTCACACACAGACACACAGACACACACACTCACACACACACACACACACACACACACACACACACACACACACACACACACACACACACACACACACACACACACACACACACACACACACACACACACACACAGACACCAGCCAATTTCCTGGCCCTGTGGGTGTGTTCTTTAGGCCCTGACTAAGAGCAAGAGAGAGAGCGAGAGAGAGCGAGAGAGAGCGGGGGGGGGGGGGGGGGGTGACGCAGCTTTCTAGACTCCGCCCCCCACCCCCCTACCCCCAGAATACATTATGCACCCCACCCTCCCTGCTCTTAATCCCGCTACTCTATTACCCAGCAGCCCTTGGGAAGTTTCTTATCAGCATGGGCCAGCCGGAGTGCGCGCTAGCGACTGTCAATACCTCGAGACTCGTTGATGGAGTGATGCTGCTGGCGGGAGGAAGCGCGAGGGATGCTGCCGTTTCAGATTAGCATCTTATGTTCATCTTTCTTTTTTTTGGGCTTTCTTGAATTCTTAAATATGCGTGTTGGCTTGGGCACCTGGCTGCAGAATGCAAATTGAATGATGATTCTACGACAAAAGGATACATCGCTCCCATCAAATGTTTTTAAAGCTTGTTTTTTTTCCACAGGTCTCACATTTCACACACATTGCATGTTACAACAATGTGGGGACGCGATGAGGATGATGAAGGCCGGTCCCCACAAACCTCAGCAGACGGAGTGTGTGTGCGCGTGCGTGTGTGTGTGTGTGTGTGTGTGTGTGCGTGTGTGTGTGTGTGTGTGTGTGTGTGTGCGTGTGTGTGTGAACGCCTGCGGAGGGGGGGCTGTATGCGTCTAGAGACGTCATGTGTGGGTCATCCCCTCCCACAACCAATAGGACCTGACAGCAGTCTGACGCCACTGCCCCCCCCCCCCCCGGGCGGTGTGGGGGTCCGCAACACAGCACGCCGCCCCCCCCCCCCCGCCCCCCACACCACACACACACACACACCACATCACACACGCAACAACACACTCTTGCTACACTGATGACATGAAATATGTTTTTGCATCTCATGTCCCCCGCAGGAAAACAAAATCCCTGGCACCAGTCTGCCCACCCACTCCCTCCCCTCCATCTCAACTCCCCTGCAGTTCCAATACAGGGGGGGGGGGGGGTACCCAGAATGCAATGCTTTGTTCCTTTGTGTTGAACAGAGCGACGCCTTGGTGCTCTGACCTACTTTTCGGCACTGAGGTTATTTTGGGATGTCATTACCGGGATGTCTGCGGGGACATGGATGAGGTGAACAGTTGCTAGCCAGAGACTTTGGGGGGTTTTGGTCTGACTAACCATGAACCACACATCTGAACGCTTTTAAAAATGGCTGGGGTTTTGATTCCCAGCTGGTCCCAAAGGTAATGGGTTCGATTCCCCAATTGTCTTGGCATCCTTCCTGCCAAATATACCATCTTTGAGCAAGATGCCCTACCTGCTCCTTAATAACACGTATCACTGTAAGTCGCCTTGGACAAACGCAAAAGGTTCAATTAAATTTAATTAAATAGTACTAAATCAGTGAGTCTTTCGTGGTGGTATTCAGACAGCCGGCCCGAGTGTCACTTGCATTTTGGGTCAGCCGAGCCAAATTTGCTAACAAGCACAAAGCGTGGCGGATGAAAGGTCAGGTGTGTTATACCTGCTGAACGCGGACACGTTGCTGCGCTCGTTGCCGCGCTCGTTAAGTGCTGCTCCAATCCAAACCTCCAGACGCGAAGTGGGCCGCTGTTATACAACCACATGTCGGTGATTCAGGGACACAGAATTAACCACAGCAGGCATTGGAGATTCAAACACAAACAAACTAGGCCGTGTATACAACCCACATGTCGGGTGATTTCAGGACACAAGCATTAACCACTGCATTGCTTGTTTGTCAATCACGATGTCTATTGTCATACTGTATAGATATGTACAATCTATATGATAGATTAATAGTACTTAGCATTGCTTCGCATATTGTATGTTCTTAGACGTTGGTAATGCACTCAGAATGACGTCTGCTCTTATCCCAGCTATTATACAGGCAACCTAGCAATTATGAAACTCGTTCTATTAGCCTCGTAACTATGAATGCTAGAAAACAGCTCTATTCCTATCTTCATGTACCACAGCGATATATTGCTGTCTCCTTCAACAAATGTGCTCTTTGCAAGTCGCTTTGGCTAAAAGCGTCCGCCGAAAGGCCTAAATGTAAATGTAAGATAGTTGCAACGGTAGGTTCATTATCATACATCATAATTACAATTACAAGAGAGGAAGGGGAGGATGAGGAAGGAGATGTTGGCTGTTAAGCTACTCGCCGGTTGAGAGCATCCAGATGCTACTTCTAAAAGGCGCTGGAATCGAAGCCAAGGCCCCCGCAAAAAAGAAATGGTCGATGAGGAAGAGGATACCAACTCTGTACCCATTATGCACTTGGCTCGGCTTGGCCGTTAGAAAGGACGGGGGGGGATGGAGTCACAGCTGCAATGCGAGCGTGTGTCAGTCAGGACTGCGGATGGGTGGAGGAGGACCCCTTCGCTTCAGCGCTTCGATTAAGTCCACCTTCGATCGCTCCGTCACCCCCGGGCTCTGGTGCCAACCTCCAGGCCCGCAGATACCAACCTGCCATGCCGAGCTATGAGCTCCTCTCTNGAAGAGAGTATAGCAACATCTAGACTCTTTACGTTCATCCAGCGCACACGCTCTTCTCCGTAGCCGTGCAGCTTCTGTTCTATGCGTCATAGTGTCAAGTGAGAATCTCGTATCCCGCTACTCTATTACCCAGCAGCCCTTGGGAAGTTTCTTATCCATGGGCCAGCCGGAGTGCGCGCTAGCGACTGTCAATACCTCGAGACTCGTTGATGGAGTGATGCTGCTGGCGGGAGGAAGCGCGAGGGATGCTGCCGTTTCAGATTAGCATCTTATGTTTTTGGCTTTCTTAAATTCTTAAATATGCGTGTTGGCTTGGGCACCTGGCTGCAGAATGCAAATTGAATGATGATTCTACGACAAAAGGATACATCTCTCCCATCAAATGTTTTTAAAGCTTGTTTTTTTTCCACAGGTCTCACATTTCACACACATTGCATGTTACAACAATGTGGGGACGCGATGAGGATGATGACAATTTAATCTTAATTGCACCACCCACGGACCGAGTTGTCATACTGTTACACCAAGGCGGACTTACAGTGATAGGGCGTGTATTCCAATGGTGGGGGAGCGCGAAGTAGGAGGATAAGGAAAGGCGCACGGGGTTCTCAGGTGAGCACAAACCGGTCAAGCCAGTGTGCGATGTGCTTCTGTGTGTGCGTGTGCGTGTGTGTGTGTGTGTGTGTGTGCGTGTGTGCGTGTGTGTGTGTGTGTGTGTGTGTGTGTGTGTGTGTATGCGACATGCTAGCCTGAGGATAGGAAGGAAGCAGGTTAGCTGCCGCGTCCGCGTGCTAATTGACCAGGATCGTCGATTGACCTGGCCCAGCAGTCCGATTAGCGCCTCTAATTAGCCGACTGCGCTGCCGCCCACGCGCGACCACCGAATATGCCTATCTGCGTTACCGAACGCAGACATGCGCGAGTGGTATGCCCTGCAACAGTCGACCAGCGCGCAATGCGATGCCGATATAGGAACGGAGCCTATACGGGGCATGATGGAGCGCGCGGAGATCCCGGCGCACGCACGCCAGTGCACGCACACACAACACACACACCGCACATGCACACCAGAGGCACACACCACTCTGGCTACAGCTGATGACATGAACAAGGTCATGCTCCGCACATCTGGTGTATTGAGCTACCATCGTTATTCTCGCACTATCTATTCCGGCTGCCTGCTCCCACAGCTTCTCACGTAAGCGTAAGCAGTCGATATCAACATGAAACACAGCGAGGAAGGAAGCGCGGATGAATCTCATGTGCGGAGCGCGATCCAACACCACTCTGCGATCTTATCTAAATCACAGATGCCCCCCCCCCCCCCCCGGGGGGGGGGGGGTACCCAGAATGCAATGCTTTGTTCCTTTGTGTTGAACAGAGCGACGCCTTGGTGCTCTGACCTACTTTTCGGCACTGAGGTTATTTTGGGATGTCATTACCGGGATGTCTGCGGGGACATGGATGAGGTGAACAGTTGCTAGCCAGAGACTTTGGGGGGTTTTGGTCTGACTAACCATGAACCACACATCTGAACGCTTTTAAAAATGGCTGGGGTTTTGATTCCCAGCTGGTCCCAAAGGTACTGGGTTCGATCCCCAATGTCTTGCATCCTTCCTGCCAAATATACCATCTTTGAGCAAGATGCCCTACCTGCTCCTTAATAACACGTATCACTGTAAGTCGCCTTGGACAAACGCAAAAGGTTCAATTAAATTTAATTAAATAGTACTAAATCAGTGAGTCTTTCGTGGTGGTATTCAGACAGCCGGCCCGAGTGTCACTTGCATTTTGGGTCAGCCGAGCCAAATTTGCTAACAAGCACAAAGCGTGGCGGATGAAAGGTCAGGTGTGTTATACCTGCTGAACGCGGACACGTTGCCGCGCTCGTTAAGTGCTGCTCCAATCCAAACCGCGAAGTGGGCCGCTGTTATACAACCACATGTCGGTGATTCAGGGACACAGTATTAACCACAGCAGGCATTGGAGATTCTAGCCCTGTTCAGACAAACAAACAAACTAGGCAGTAT
>PIJE02001734.1:81896-105733 GCA_002895965.2 Coryphaenoides rupestris
CAGGGACACAGAATTAACCACAGCAGGCATTGGAGATTCAAACAAACTAGGCAGTATTAATAGTACTTAGCATTGCTTGGCATATTGTATGCTGGTAACGTGCTCAGAATTGCACGCCTGCTTCTATCTCAGCTATTATCCAGACAACTTAGCAATTATGAAACTCGTTCTATTAGCCTCGTAACTATGAATGCTAGATAACAGCTCTATTCCTATCTTTATGTACCACAGTGATATATTGATGTCTCCTTCAACAAATGTGCTCTTTGCAAGTCGCTTTGGATAAAAGCGTCCGCCGAAAGGCCTAAATGTAAATGTAAGATAGTTGCAACGGTAACGTTCATTATCATACATCATAATTACAATTACAAGAGAGGAAGGGGAGGATGAGGAAGGAGATGTTGGCTGTTAAGCTACTTGCCGGTTGAGAGCATCCAGATGCTATTTCTAAAAGGCGCTGGAATCGAAGCCAAGGCCCCCGCAAAAAAGAAATGGTCGATGAGGAAGAGGATACCAACTCTGTACCCATTATGCACTTGGCTCGGCTTGGCCGTTAGAAAGGACGGGGGGGGATGGAGTCACAGCTGCAATGCGAGCGTGTGTCAGTCAGGACTGCGGATGGGTGGAGGAGGACCCCTTCGCTTCAGCGCTTCGATTAAGTCCACCTTCAATCGCTCCGTCACCCCCGGGCTCTGGTGCCAACCTCCAGGCCCGCAGATACCAACCTGCCATGCCGAGCTATGAGCAGGTCGTGGTGGATGTGGTGGTGGAGGAGCAGGTGGAAGATGAGGTAAGGGGGGAGGTATAGTTGTGGTGGTGTGAAGGATGTGGGTTTAGAAAACCAAAAACGGCAAATATCTGCAATAAGTAAAGAATCCCTATTTTTGTACAGCTAAGTGCCTCTCTGTGAACAACTGCAACACTGACATTTAATCAGCGCGCCACAGTCAGAACACCTCCGTGACCTCCGTCGTCGAGAGGAGCAGAGGTGACATTTAGTTGTCCCCGTCGAGAGGCTCAGAAGGTTGATGCGGTCTGGCAGTGCGGGGGAAGTGCCCACCCTAACCTAGCCCACCCTCACACCACTCATACTCGAGGCTGTCCCTTCAGGCTCAGATGGATGGAGAGCTCGGCCCACTCGTGGCCCAAGGACGCCGCCTACTGGTGTGAACGACATCGGGCGCCGCGCTAACAATAGGCTGCTGCGCTCTCTGTCAGGTGTCAGACAGGTCAGGTCTATTTATTTATACGGCTTTTGTCATGGAGATTATTTAGGAGAGAGAAGGTGGGGGGGGGAAATGCGTACAGCCTATGGAATAATAAATCAGCGAATGAGACGAAACCACGCGATGGATGAAGAAAGAGGACAGGAAAACGGAAGAATTAGAACGTGTGAGAGAAAGGCTTTTTACTGTGAGAGAGACAGAGAGAGACAGTCCAAGATCAGCACTCGCAGAGCAACCTAACAGCTCTGCAGAATTTGAGTAAAAACCCAAACAGTTTCATTATCTGACACTTGACCTCGCCCAACGCTGGTTGTCCTCCTCGCACCACCTCTCAACACAACAACAACTGTTGTCCATGACGGGGGAATGTGTCCACAAAAGAGACTACTTCCTTCACGTCACTTGGATTTCACTCATTCAGGAGACAAGAGTGAGAGAGTGAGACACATTTCATAGCAGTGGTGTGATGATGGACCTTACATGCAGTAGTGCAGTAGGCCGACCATCAATGTGAGTTTCACTCTGAAGGCTACATAGTAGATAATATATTTCAAATAATAACACTGCTAAGAAAAGGCCACCATTTTGAGGCAAGTAGGATTTAAATAGAGATGTGTGTATATATAGGTCAGCACTGCCACCGTGTGGAAATCTTCATCATAGCACTTTAATATCAATTTTTCTGCATAAAAGAAGATGCCATTACATGTTCATTAACATTCAAAATACCGGAATAATAAGTGTAGGCTATAGTACAAGTATATTACATTTAGGGTCTTGCAGATATGCAGAAGAATCCGGTCGTTTAAAAGGACCCATTGACTTCTGACCGCGTGGAAATCGTGGCTTTCAATGTGTGCATAGGTGTACACACAATGTATGCGTTTAGCAGATTTCAGCCTACATTATTGAATACAAGTATTTAAAATATGTGAGAAGAATTGTTCGATCTTTGGACCTTGCAAGCCAATTTCTGATCTCTTGAATGTTAGCTATCGAGCGATTAGCTACTCTGCACTTAAAATAGTTTGTAGCCTCACTCTGTCTGCTAAATTAAATATATTCAACAAGGCATCCCGCAAACAAAGGTGGGCCCATTTAAAAAATATACACAGGTTAAAATAAAGCCTCCATGATCGTGTTTTTCACTTGAGCGGCGGTGAATTGTGAGCGGATAGCTACCAAAGCACACTCTATACAGCTATGCACACAAACGTCAGCGATGGCAATAATATAAAAAAAGATACGAGCATCTTTCATAAATCAAAGAAGGTATGTTACAAGTACTCAAGTGGAAGTGTCCATTTCGACGCTAATATAATTAAAAAAAACAAGGCTACGGTAGCGTTATGACGTGAACACAACCGTCGACGTAATAACGCCACCGTAACGCCAACAGCGCTCGGAAGAATGAACAAACAGGCTCCACATCACAGTGTTTCTTCTGAAGGTAGAATTATACTTCAGTGTTGGAAAGCCACCATCGGTGAACTGCGGCGTCTCCATGTCACAGAGACGCCACCACCTTGTCCTTCCTGATACAACCAACCCCTTAACTCAGCACAATGCTCTCTATGTCTCCCCCCAGTGGCTGGAAGTGGGACTGCGCCCCGCCGCGGGCTCTCTTCACCGAGATGGGCAGCAGCTCCCCGTTGGTCTTCATCAAGTCTATCCTCCGGGAGAGGTCCACGTCACAGTCGATGCACAGGGCGCAGCGCTGGGCGTAGTTCACCAGCGTCTCCTCGCCGTGGCGGAAGGTGCCCACCAGGGCGGCGGTGTCCTTGCACGCCAGGTGCAGCTCGGCGATGGACGCCGTGTTGGCGATGGTGTTGCGGTCGATGCCATAGTGGCGGAAGGCCTTGGTCATGTTCTTCTTCTTGTTGTAGGCGGCGAGGACCTGCTTGTAGCGGTGGATGACGTACTGGATGCCCGTGGCTGCCAGAGGGAAGAAAGTACCAGAAGAATCGGAAGTCACTTTGGATAAAAGCGTCATCCATAATACATCCATAATAATGTAAATGTGTAGCAGAAGATCAGATGGACTTTATTAATCCCAGAGGGAGTCACAGCAGTATTGTAAAAAAAATGCTCCTCTAAGAAGAAGAAGAAGAAGAAGAAGAAGAAGAAGAAGAAGAAGAAGAAGAAGAAGAAGAAGAATCCCAAGACAACACAAACAAACTGAAATGACGCACCTCTCTTCCGGCTGTAGTCCTTTCCCCGCTTCCCTCTCTTCCTCTCCTTGCTGCGCCGCTTCTTGCGGTGCTCGCTGGTCGCCGTGGAGACGTCTGTCGAGGCGGACGCGTCCGAGTCGCTGGCGTGGCTGAGGGAGTCGCTGGACGCCGCGCGATCACGCTCCCGCTTGCGAGATCGGGCCTCCGCGTGCTGAGGTTTGGGAGCTGTGTGGGGGGTTGTTTTGTTTTTGTTTTATTACGTTCAGAAGATTAATTTGCAGTTACGATAACTATTTTCAATGGCTTTTCCAAAGCAAGGTAGGGGTTCGGCCCACATCGAACCCAGGTCTTTTTTAGCTGTCGGTACATCTACCCCCCTTAGCGGTGCTTTGAAGGATTGCAGGGAGTCCTTGGAACATTTCTAAAAATGTATCTTTTTGTTGTTTTAATATTGGTTATGAACAATTGGAAAATAATTACAGCTTGATAAAATGATGCTGAATCAGAAGAGCGCCGTTATAAAATGGAGTAAAGTCTGAATACTAACATGACACAAGTTTGGAGAATCTTTCCAATCAACAAGGCAACAATGTTTCTCACTAACTGTATCTACTTAAAGGTACTATAAGTAAGAATCAGTGCATTCTGAGCTCCGTGGGTTGAGACAATAACAATCAGAAACTAATGTTAGTTCTAGCAGGTTGTAGCAGGTTGTGGTTGAAGTTAAAACATGAGAGCTTCCCCGACTCTCTCTGTTGGTAGAACAACTTTTGGGCTGATTTCTCTTATATATGAATCGGGTCGGAGTTTTTTAAAATGTGTACAAGGTTTAATTATGATTAGAACTAACATTAGTTTCTGATTGTTATTGTCTCAAGCCACGGAGCTCAGAATGCACTGATTCTTACTTATAGCACCTTTAAGTTGCACCACCCATTTAATGTTCATGTTTACACTGAATTACATCCACATGTGTTCATTTTCATGTTTTTCTTTCCCCATAATTGTTTTTTAAAGGGATCTGAGAGGGTACATGTATATTGGTAAAAAATAAAAAAGTAGTTTGAGAACAACTGGCCAACCGACACAAATAGTGGTTCAAATGGTCAAGTATTTTAAAACGGTATCTGCTAACTGGTAATATTACATCACACGACGAGAGAGTGAGCAATCAGAGGGTGACAGACCTTCGGCGGCGGCGGGGGCGGTGGCGGTGTGCTGGCTCGGCGGTGCGTAGCCGGGCGCTGGGCGGTTGCTGGTGAGGTTCTCGATCTGGCTGCGCAGGAACTTCCTGTCCTGCATCAGGTCCTCCACCTGCCGCTCCAGGGCCTCGATGCGCTCCTGCTTCCTCTCCAGCAGACACTGCATCTTGGTAATGGTCATCAGGACCCTGGGCGGGAGACCCTCGGTGGCAGAGCCCGCTGGAGACAGAGAGAGAGAGAGAGAGAGAGAGAGAGAGAGAGAGAGAGAGAGAGAGGGGAGAGAGAGAGAGAGAGAGAGTCAGACACAGAAAGAGAGAGAAAGATTCAGACACAGAGAGAGAGAGTCAGACACGGAGAGAGAGAGAGAGAGAGAGAGTCAGATAGAGAGAGAGAGAGAGAGTCAGACAGAGAGAGAGAGAGAGTCAGACACGGAGAGAGGAGAAGAAGAGAGAGAGAGAGAGAGCGAGAGAGAGAGAGGGGGGGAGGGGGGGAGAGAGGGGGGCAGAGAGAGAGAGAGTCAGACACAGAAAGAGGTCAGACAGAGAGAGAGAGAGTCAGACACGGAGAGAGAGAGAGAGAGAGAGAGAGAGAGAGAGAGAGAGAGAGAGAGAGAGTCAGACAGAGAGAGACCCAGTTAGACGGAGCAGGTTGAATAGAATAATTCTGCCCTTGAACTTCGCATTTAAAAATAAAAGTCATTATTAATAAAAGTAATTATTTAGAGTTAATTATCACAAAAATAGAATATAAAAGGCAAATTACATATTTATAACATAATACTACTATCTTTCTGTGTGTGTCTCACATGACATGGCGCTGCTGGGCGTGTTGTCCTGCACCACGTCGGTGCCGGTGCCGCCGCCCTCCTCCTCCTCCTCCTCCTCCTCCTCCCATGTGGAGGTGCTCCCACTTGATGTTCAGCTCGTCCTGCTCCTGCTGCTCCTGCTTGGGCCAGGCGGGGTGCAGGCCGGCCCGGCGGTGGTCCCCCCCCATCCGCACGGAGCTGGAGTCTATCTCGGGGAGGGCCCCGCTCGGGGAGTAGGAGGAGGACGAGGACTGCCACAAGGACGACATGGCTGGTTCCCCCTCGAAGCTGTTTACGGGACACGGGAGAGGAAGTAGAATTTAAATAAATAAATAAATACATACAAATAAATAATAAAAAGATGCTGAGACGTCAAAAGGATCCGGATCCAGACCAGGATCGCAGCATCACTTTGTTTCCATGGAAATGGTACCCAGACCAGACCACAGCATCTCCATCTCCATCATCATCATCATCATCATCAGCAAAGCGCCGCACATTCAATGCACGGATGAACACATTTTTTTTTCTTTTCTTCTTCAGCTTGGCACACCGAAATGACATCATCAACACGACACTTAAACGAAGACACATCACCTCATAACGCGCGTATTCGTAGTATACGGGGCTATATTTATTGCCGTTGCATCGTTCGACTGTAATGGCTTGCGGCGCGCAAAATGGACGCTATGTGTGCGATGAACAATTGGGAGAAAATACGCACCGAGGCTCTGAAACCAGACAACCAACCAACCGACCTTATCCGCGGATCAAGAGGCGACCCCGACGTATCCCCCCGTCTCTCCGTCCGTGCGTTGCGCTGCGCTGCGCTGGATCCCAGATATGATGAGATATTGATTATCCAGAGAGCACTGACCGTGGGCACCGCGGAGACACACCGACGCGCCCTGTGGTGCTGCAGGGGTGGCGCTAGAGCACGGCTTTTGTCTCCTCCGAACGACACACAAACAATCATTAACCGCGTTAATTATTAACCCAGCAGGAACTACCGGTTCTGGGAAGTTCAGTGATGATCATTCAATCATTAAAAAAAAAAAAAGGTGTTGTGACACAACAGAGGGTTTTTAAACATGGGGTCCTCCTGAATACATGTGTGTCTTCTGGTATCAGTCTTTTAATAGCCTTGCTCACATTTTTGGTATTAAAGGGGCCCTATGATTAACCATGACAAGCCTTTCAAAATGGTCATCTTGATTTAAATGGGCATTGGGACAAAGTGGAGTGTCCACCTGGATGTTGTGCTGACTCGATCAGAATGGCAGCCTTGCCCTGTGGACGGTACCAACTGGTGAACTGATCTAGTCAGCATACTGTAGGCTACATGTGGGTGGACACGACCAGTTGTGATGTCACTTCATGACAATGGTAATTTGTCACATGACAATTTTTAAAAAAGGGCTTGCGATGGCTAATCACACTCACACACACCTGGGGGTAAAGTTGGGCCGCTTTAACGTGTGGTCTGGGTAACATCTGAGTAGTTTAGACAGCTCTAAATACAGGGGTGAATGCATTTACAACACTAATAGCCTAATATGCACAGCATCACATTATAGGATACAAATAAAAACAGTCTTTTAGGACTCTTTATTTTCTATATTTTTTCTTTGGCTACATTGAGACAAATATTGGTCCCATACTAATCAGACCGAAATATTAATATTAGATGTTACAATATTTATACGATTAGACTTACATTCATACCATCATTGTACTTCAAATTTCAGTCGCTATGTTTGACAATGCCGACAATACTAACATTTTGTATGTTCAATAGGTTAAAATACAGCTGCCATTTTAGAATAGACAAACAAGTGTTATTTTAATTAAGTTGGCAGTTTCTGATTAGGTTGTGTAACATATTAAGACCACCTAAATACATAATATGTTTGCACAAAGGTTAACACGTCTACAACCATCCACTAACTAAACACATTTGACATTTTAAATCGGCTATACTGCGTTAGTCTAGTAATACAAAAATAGCACACTGTGAGGTACTGGATTGATCCAACCGGGGGGGGGGGGGGTATCTTTGTGCACATTGGGTTAAAAACGGCATTTATAATCAATACACTCTTAAAAGACACTAACAAAGATAGAAAGTCTCCATTGTGAAGCGGTTGTGACCAACTCCTGAATACCAACATTGCATTGCCTTCATATGTTTAGACAGCATCATCATCATCATCATCATCATCTATCATTCAACAGATCTCCTTCTTCATACAACAACGGTTACTTCATGCGGAACACGAAAACGATTGCATAGCGTTTCATATTAGCGGCAAAACCAAAGTGTTGGAGCAGCTACAGGTTACCAACGATACTGACCCCTTTTTAAAAAGGTACTAAACATTTGTTTTTGTATTCAAGTCGAGATTGACACCTCATTTACTCCCATAACAGAGAAACTACAGGGCTCTGCAATAACGCACAGTGGTAACATTATATAATCATGTATTTATATATCATTGGCCAGACTGTCAAAATGCTGTGTTCATGCCACATTGAAAGCGCGTGGACTAACTGGACGTTACAGTAAGTGTCGGTAGCCAAACGATTACTATAAATAACTGCTAAGGCCAGGATATCCATGTCAACGCTGGTTATCATGTTATCTCACTGGAGAGTTACATCACCACCAGGGGCCGAAGCAAAACTTTAATAAATACTGACGACGAGGAAAGTCCCACACGGTTGGATTTCTGATTTTTCAATTGTATTTCTTCATGCGACGGGACCAGAGGCAGCCCACAAGTGTAAGAGAGGGTGTACTGGTGACATAACAGAAACACAGCCGGATTCAACGCTAACTAACGTAGCTCCGAGCTCTGAGTTCTGATGCTAGCTGTTCTTAACCCTCTCTCACACTCTCTCACCCTCGCTCGCCCCAACAGAACGTTCCAGAGTGTGGGACCGTGGGACCGAGTGTAAATAGTGCTAGTTCAGATGTTGTTGTTGTTGTTGTTTTCTCTTCTGTTTTCTCCTCGGACCAGTCGGGGCACCCTACTGGCTCTGTCTGTCTGTTTCCCTGTCTGTCTGTCTGTCTGCCTGTCTGTCCCACCGCCTCACTGTCTCCTCCCTCCCTCTCTCTCTCTCTCTCTCCCCTCAATTGTGAAGCGGTTGTGACCAACTCCTGCATACCAACATTGCATTGCCTCTCTCTCCCTCCCACCACGGGGTGTGTGTGTGTGTGTGTGTGTGTGTTGTGTGTGTGTGTGTGTGTGTGTGTGTGTGTGGTGTGTGTGTGTGTGTGTGTGTGTGTGTGTGTGTGTGTGTGTGTGTGTGTGTGTGTGTGTGTGTGTGTGTGTGTGTGTGTTGTCTCTAGTGGCAGACGGCCAGCAGGAGGCGCTTATAGTCTCCGCTGCACTCGTCTCTGATGGCGTCCTTCAGAGACACGTCGTACTTCTCCAGGTACATCTCTTTAATGGTCTCCAGGTCGTACTGCGTAGGAATAATATGACATTATTATTATTCATTATTACTACTGTACTGTTGTACAACCTCTTTTTACTGCAATCAGTATTGGCCTAGTATATTACAGTACAGTACAGTATAGTACAATATAGCATGGTATAATTTTGCAAAGAGACAGTATAGTATAATATCAGAATAATATAGATAGATGTAGCACAGCATAATTAAACTGTTCAGCGACGATGATGTCAATATAGTGTAGTAGGCCAATAGTATGGTATAATATAGTATGGTATAGTATAGTATATAACTACAGTAGTATGGTAATAGCGATTGTGATAATATAGTGCAGTATAGTATTGTACATTAGCATAGTATGAATATCTTATATACTGAATATCTTATATATTCTCAGGCTTATTCACTGTAAATTTGTTATTTTAATAATTATTCTATTGTTTATTTCTCTATTGCTTATTTTTCTATTCTATTGCTATTTCCTTCGGGATTAGGGGAAGTTTTATCTTATCTTAGTATGGTATGGTATCGTATAGTAAAGTAGAATCGAGAGTATAGTTACCTCAGCGCGCGTGACGATGATGCGTATGAGCGTGTCGTCGTCGGTGCCCGCACCCTTCATCGCCTTGTTGAGTCTCCTGGCAAAGTACAGCTGAGGGTTCTTAGCCACGCGCACTGAGAGGGGAGGGAGGAGGGAACACCAGCGTGTGATTGGCCCTTCGCGGTCACGTGACATGAGTCAACAACAACAGTAGACCGCCGTGTTGGCTTTAGGCTGTCGTCATCCACTGTGACACCCATCAGTTCACGAACACACGCATACGGGCTTTTGGTGAATACATAATGAAGTACTGAAAGATGTATAGACTAGTAGTATATACATAGTATGTAGTATAACAGTGAATATAAAGAAAAATAATCCAACATATATAAATAATGTATTGGCAGACTGTCTTGCAATTGGTCACTCAGAGATAGAGGCTTTGAACATCATAATTAGTTTAAAAATGTATTTCTCTAATGGGAAAATAGTATTAAAACTAGAAAAGGCCATTTCTGAAGGAATTGCACTGTGAATGCTGGCTGTTGTAAGGCTGACGCTGGACTAGATTGCTGACTGCGGATGTGTGATCCACTACATCACACCAATAATGCAATAGCAGTCAATTGCAATTGTGTTACTATTCCTCAAAATATTATTGACTAGAAGTAAGTGAGTGGGTAGTTTTAAATGTCCTCCATACCGAGAGCGACGTAGCACTTCTTCAGAGTTCCACCGGTCTCGTTCTCAATGGCGTCCAGAATCTCAGTTCCCGACAGCTACAGAGGGAACGCAGCATTTAAAACATTAAAGAATCTTTAGAATCTTTAATAATTTGAATGATCAGAAAGTTCAGAAGTTGGAAGATCAGAAGTTCGAAGTTCTTTCTTTCCGTCATTTCATTTCCAAGGCATCACAGCTTGGATTGAGATATAACACGGTAACAATGCAGAAGTTAACGTACTGTCAGATGCTTCACCAATATTTATATAGTGTATTACCTGCTCATAGGCCTTGAAGGTAGCCTGTAGCTGGAGGTAGTTCCTGCTGGCCAGGATGTAGCTGAAGGTGGACTCGTCCGTCCCAAAGCATCCCTCTCCAGCCTACAGAGAGAGAGAGAGAGAGAGAGAGAGAGAGAGAACCATCACTTTACACGCATACATTGTACTATCCTATACTCTCATCAGTTAACACTCATAATTAATTGCAGGTCAAATAAATGTAAAAAAAAAAAAGTACCACAATAGGAAGAAAACATGACCGATGAACAAGAATGCCTACCGGTGTCTAAAATGACCACAGCACCCTCTATGGTGGAAGGAGGTACTGCAACACATTTCTTATTGGCTAAAACGGATGCCAGTGCAACATGGCTGCACCTCACCCCAATTTGACCACGATTCATGCCCAATGCTACATGGCGCTAACAAAGAACATCCGACCAATCATTCAAATAAGATCAAAATAAGATGTACTTCTGGATAAATAGTCGTTCCATTGGGGGATGAATAGCATTTAGTTCACATTACGTTGAGTTAGAAGCTTAGTTATGGGACGTGATTTTTGTAAAAACTGTATTTGTGACAGTGATTTCAGACTACCTCAAACAGCGAGGTGGCGTCCTGGTCGGCCAGCTCCTCGTCCACCTCATAGCTCTCATCTCGGTTACCCTGTGGGTGGGAGGGAGAGAGAGAGAGGTAGAGAGAGAGAGAGAGAGAGAGAGAGGTAGAGAGAGGTAGAGAGAGAGAGAGAGAGAGAGAGAGAGAGAAAGGGAGTGGGAGAAAGGGAGTGGGAGAGGGAGAAAGAGATGGGAGAGAGTGATAAACCGGAGGGAGTGGAGAGATGAAAAGGGGAGAGAGACGGAGAGAGAGAGGTCAGCTGTATGTTGATGTGAGGTTTCTCTGTCCGTCTGGGTCACCCTATCCTCTCCCCACTTTACTAATGGATAGGTACCTGGAATGCTGCCAGCCAGAGAGTCTGTGTGTGTGTGTGTGTGTGTGTGTGTGTGTAACTGAGAATGGCTTGATTCTCTGTGTGTGTGTGCATGTGTGTGTGTGTATGCGTGTGAGTTCAGCACCCTCTATGGTGGAAGGAGGTACTGCAACACATTTCTTATTGGCTAAAACGGATGCCAGTGCAACATGGCTGCACCTCACCCCAATTTGACCACGATTCATGCTCCACGCTACATGGACGCTAACCAAAGAAACGTCCGATCATTCAAAATAAGATAAAAATAAGATGTACTTCTGGATAATAGTCATTCCATTGGGGGATGAATAGCATTTAGTTCACATTACGTTGAGTTAGAAGCTTAGTTATGGGACGTGATTTTGTAAAAACTGTATTTGTGACAGTTTTTTCAGACTACCTCAAACAGCGAGGTGGCGTCCTGGTCGGCCAGCTCCTCGTCCACCTCATAGCTCTCATCTCGGTTACCCTGTGGGTGGAGAAGAGAGAGAGAGAGAGAGGAGAGAGAGAGAGAGTGAGAGGTAGAGAGGAGAGAGAGAGAGAGAAGGGAGTGGGAGGAGGGAGAAAGGCGAGTGGAGAGGGAGAAAAGAGATGGGAGAGGAGTGATAAAACCGGATGGGGGGTTGCGGGAGAGTGGAGAGATGAAAAGGGGAGAGAGAGGGAGAGAGAAAGAGGTCAGCTGTATGTTGATGTGAGGTTTCTCTGTCCGTCTGGGTCACCCTATCCTCTCCCCACTTTACTAATGGATAGGTACCTGGAATGCTGCCAGCCAGAGAGTCTGTGTGTGTGTGTGTGTGTGTGTGTGTGTGTAACTGAGAATGGCTTGATTCTCTGTGTGTGTGTGCATGTGTGTGTGTGTATGCGTGTATGTGAGTTTGCATGTGTGTCAAGAGTGAGAGTGAGGTAACTATGAGCTTGACTTCAGGACCAAGAGAAATGCTTTGTCATCGCCCCAGTGTTGAACCACTGGAACACATCTTAAATTCTTTGTCATCGCCCCAGTGTTGAACCACTGGAACACATCTTAAATTATTTGTCATAGCCCCAGTGTTGAACCACTGGAACAGATCTTAAATTCTTTGTCATAGCCCCAGTGTTGAACCACTGGAACAGATCTTAAATTCTTTGTCATAGCCCCAGTGTTGAACCACTGGAACAGATCTTAAATTCTTTGTCATCACCCCAGTGTTGAACCACTGGAACAGATCTTAAATTCTTTGTCATAGCCCCAGTGTGGGACCACTGGAACAGATCTTACTCTGTTGCGATGCATGATAGTACTAAGTAGGCCTACTACTGGACTGCGACTCATAAAACTACTCATGTTTTGTTTGTGAGTCTCATAGCTCCTCTGCACTCTGCACTTAGAATTGGTGGAGATGCTCCAATATTGATTATGTGGTTTGATTGTTCTAGCCTAAGTTGTATGCTAAATGACGAAATATATGCCTGAAGTATGATGAATATATACATTGAAACCAGTTGGGGAGAGCTGGTTTGGGTTTCCTATAGCTCAGAGGCACGGGGTTCTGTACCATAGACATGGTAGCTTTATTTCAATAGCACACTTCAAACATGTTAAATACATGTGCTAACCACGTTAGCAGGGGCCATACCTGGAGCAGAGCCATGAGGAGGTTCCTCACGTCCCCGCTGGTGTCTCCTTCAATGTCCAGCCTCAAGGTCGCGCTCGTGGACTGATATGAACACACCACCACACAACGCAACAATGACTTAGACAAAGCTGAACAGTTCCTTCAAAGGAAACACACCATTTGAAAGGAATTTACATTGGATATTGGCTAGATTCTGTTGGTCAGAGATTGATTTCAGTTCAACTGGATTTTAACTGAAATGGGCAAAAATAATAATGGAAATATAATTTTTCGAGAAAGGATGAGAGTTGAAGCAGTTCCCTTCATCAGGTTGTAAGGCAAAGAACGTCACAAAATAACATAGAAAGTGTTTTGTTTACAGTGTAGACGTACAATCGACCGTCGGTTACATGAGACGCATAGAGAACACAGTGTTTAGTCAACACCGTGGACCTTCATTATGGCCTTAAAGGGGAGTTCAACAGGAAGTCCTGCCAGGACGGGAGGACGTAATTGGCTGTGTCTAGCGTAAACACATGACTCGGTGTCATACCCTGGAGCCAATGACGCAACACATGTTGACCCCTCCAAGTTCATAATAATACGAGGAAGTGGATTCAATGGTGTGCTCATGAGTTCATGTGATAAGAGATCATTTCCTGTCAAAATGACTCAAGAACACATGAACCATACTCCTAGAAAGTTGTACAGTTACAGAAAGATAAAGAACAGAACGTTATACTGTACCTTACAGGGGCTTGAACTAGTGTATTACGTGTGTCGAATGTGTATTGAGTCTTTTGAACAAAGATGACTTAAAAATCACCCTTATGATCATTTAGTGGACATATACTCACCCTGGAAATAGCACTCTTTGAACAGGGCGACATCCTGCAAGGAAACAAGAAGCAGAACCAGATCTCAGGACTCAGCAGTTATTGTTGAAAAGTGTTGAATTCTACAAATTTGACAGATCTATCAGAGCTAGGATTTCCTCCCGACATCTAAAGACATACACACGAGGGTAACTAGCATGGTAGGACACTTGGTAAGAGTACTGTAGCAGGCAATTTAGCATGTTATGCTACCTAGCAAAAACGAGCACGCTTAGCACGGTGGTCCTGAAAAACGGCGAAAGCGAACGAAAAGAGACTGTCTAGATTAGATCACATTAACTTTATTGATTGAATTGATTTGCCACTACGCATCAGAGAATAGGTTGCCATGGGTACATAAATGCTAAACGAAAACAAAACGAGAGACAGTTTAGCGACTAACTGGCCACAAAGCTTCGGTAACATCATAACCCAGTAACCAGTAAGAGTTTATGGGCTCACAGCGTTGGTGGCGGTACACAGGATTTCCACCAGGACGTTCTCGTCGGTGCCTGCCCCCTTCATAGCCTTCCTCAGCTCCTTGACGGCGTAGATCACCGGGAGGTCCAGCATGGCCACGATGGCGTTCTCAAAGTTCCCCGCCAGTTCGCTCTTCAACACGTCCACCAGCTCCTGTGCAACCAGGGCAGGGGGGCGAGAGACAGAGACAACCAATGGATAGCAAGAGAGCGAGAATAGATAGAGAGATGGAAATGAAAAGAGGGAAAACCAAGGAAAAAAGGGGATGCAAAGTGGACAGGATTCTTTGAAATACAAGTTGCATGCAGCATGAGGGTTGAACATGAGGATATTTTGATGTTTCAATTGAACCTTTCAACTCAATTCAAACAATGCACCCGGAGTTCTGGCGAAAACAGCAGCATTCATAGACAAAAGACAGAATGACACACTAGTCGTATTAGTGAGATGAAACAAGAGATATAAAAAGTTCTGAGTTTTTAATGATAGGGAAGTCAAAGGACGGGGTTGGCTCGGCAAGGTCTACTCACGTCGTCGTACTTGTCGAAGTACGCCTGTTTGATTTCCTGCCGCTGGTCGGCGCTGCGGTTGGCCAGGATGTCGATGATGGCCTGCTCATCGGTTCCTGAAATACGGTAATATGTTTTTTTTTATAACTGTGTGCACCTCTTGACAACTGAATAAAGCTAGCAAGATGATATCTAGTTGAACGAGTGAAACGTTGACACTATCTGTTGATTATTAATAGAATATTAATTAATGCAAAATGTAGACAAACATTTGCACACACACACACACACACACACACACACACACACAAAGCCTGTTGTTGTGGTTCCCACAGAGCCAGGCTGTGCTGACTGAAGTGTGTTGTCAGTCAGGAGGTTTAGATTGTATTCTTGGAACCACAAACACACCCTGTCTGTTCATCCCAAGAGACTGATTGGTTTAAAAATCAGTCAGCTGTCTAATTGCCCCCGCAAAGACAGCAGCTGCCACGGCACACTGCTAAACCCATATAGAATAAAAGAAAACACATTGGGATACAGTCATACAGTCCAAAAGTTTCCAGAAAAGTCTTACCAAAGCCTTTGCAGGCTTTACGGATTGCTTTGATGTCGGCCATCACATCGAAGTCCTCATAAGGGAAGAGGGTGGGCTTCACGGGCAGAAACAAGAAAAATAAATTGTTGATTCATACCATTGCTTCACAAACGTGCCATGCATATTAGATTAGATTGACACACACACACACACACACACACACACACACACCACACACACACACACACACACACACACACACACACACACACACACACACACCACACACAACACACACACACACCCCTCCCCCTCTCACCAAACAAACACCCACACACACTCACTATTGACCCCAACTCATCTAGCGGAGCCGTGGGATCCGCAGAGGAGTGGCCGTGGCCCCCCAGCGGCCCCCCAGCCCCCCCGCCACCGATCACACATTCATACAATGTCATATAGATAAGCGTCATCATAAATACCATCGCGGCATATAAACACCACTTTGATCTTGAAAACCCTTCAATTCTAGTGAGTTTGCATGTGTGTGTCAAGAGTGAGAGTGAGGTAACTATGAGCTTGACTTCAGGACCAAGAGAAATGCTTTGTCATCGCCCCAGTGTTGAACCACTGGAACACATCTTAAATTCTTTGTCATAGCCCCAGTGTTGAACCACTGGAACAGATCTTAAATTCTTTGTCATAGCCCCAGTGTTGAACCACTGGAACAGATCTTAAATTCTTTGTCATCGCCCCAGTGTTGAACCACTGGAACACATCTTAAATTCTTTGTCATCGCCCCAGTGTTGAACCACTGGAACACATCTTAAATTCTTTGTCATAGCCCCAGTGTTGAACCACTGGAACAGATCTTAAATTCTTTGTCATAGCCCCAGTGTTGAACCACTGGAACAGAATCTTTGTCACCTTGAACCACTGGAACACATCTTAAATTATTTGTCATAGCCCCAGTGTTGAACCACTGGAACACATCTTAAATTCTTTGTCATAGCCCCAGTGTTGAACCACTGGAACAGATCTTAAATTCTTTGTCATAGCCCCAGTGTTGAACCACTGGAACAGATCTTAAATTCTTTGTCATAGCCCCAGTGTGGGACCACTGGAACAGATCTTACTCTGTTGCGATGCATGATAGTACTAAGTAGGCCTACTACTGGACTGCGACTCATAAAACTACTCATGTTTTGTTTGTGAGTCTCATAGCTCCTCTGCACTCTGCACTTAGAATTGGTGGAGATGCTCCAATATTGATTATGTGGTTTGATTGTTCTTAGCCTAAGTTGTATGCTAAATGACGAAATATATGCCTGAAGTATGACTGAATATATACATTGAAACGCAGTTGGGGAGAGCTGGTTTGGGTTTCCTATAGCTCAGAGGCACGGGGTTCTGTACCACAGACATGGTAGCTTTATTTCTATAGCACACTTCAAACATGTTAAAGACATGCTAAAGACATGCTAACCACATTAGCAGGGGCCATACCTGGAGCAGAGCCATGAGGAGGTTCCTCACGTCCCCGCTGGTGTCTCCTTCAATGTCCGCCTCAAGGTCGCGCTCGTGGACTGATATGAACACACACACACACACAACGCAACAATGACTTAGACAAAGCTGAACAGTTCCTTCAAAGGAACACACCATTTGAAAGGAATTTACATTGGATATTGGCTAGATTCTGTTGGTCAGAGATTGATTTCAGTTCAACTGGATTTTAACTGAAATGGGCAAAAATAATAATGGAAATATAATTTTTCGAGAAAGGATGAGAGTTGAAGCAGTTCCCTTCATCAGGTTGTAAGGCAAAGAACGTCACAAAATAACATAGAAAGTGTTTTGTTTACAGTGTAGACGTACAATCGACCGTCGGTTACATGAGACGCATAGAGAACACAGTGTTTAGTCAACACCGTGGACCTTCATTATGGCCTTAAAGGGGAGTTCAACAGGAAGTCCTGCCAGGACGGGAGGACGTAATTGGCTGTGTCTAGCGTAAACACATGACCCTGTGTCATACCCTGGAGCCAATGACGCAACACATGTTGACCCCTCCAAGTTCATAATAATACGAGGAAGTGGATTCAATGGTGTGCTCATGAGTTCATGTGATAAGAGATCATTTCCTGTCAAAATGACTCAAGAACACATGAACCATACTCCTAGAAAGTTGTACAGTTACAGAAAGATAAAGAACAGAACGTTATACTGTACCTTACAGGGGCTTGAACTAGTGTATTACATGTGTCGAATGTGTATTGAGTCTTTTGAACAAAGATGACTTAAAAATCACCCTTTTGATCATTTAGTGGACATATACTCACCCTGGAAATAGCACTCTTTGAACAGGGCGACATCCTGCAAGGAAACAAGAAGCAGAACCAGACCTCAGGACTTTAATGGTGGCAGTTATTGTTGAAAAGTGTTGAATTCTACAAATTTGACAGATCTATCAGAGCTAGGATTTCCTCCCGACATCTAAAGACATACACACGAGGGTAACTAGCATGGTAGGACACTTGGTAAGAGTACTGTAGCAGGCAATTTAGCATGTTATGCTACCTAGCAAAAACGAGCACGCTTACTTATCTTGAAAACCCTTCAATTCTAAAACGTTTCATGGGTGACGAAGGCAGAAAGGACCTGTGTCCGAAATAAATAACGGACACTGTCTGGGCCTGTAGAAGAAATGGTTATTTAAACGATCAAACTCTGCGATAATACTGGGAATAATGGGATATTATTATTATTATTATTATGTACAATAATATCACTTTCATAGGGTACGGTTTGCGCCCATCGCCAATAAATAACGCGATCGGCCTATAATTAAAATAAAAAAAACCCAAAGCAATGCATTTGGTGATAAAAAAACAACAACAGGCGCAATCTCGTCACATAATGCTGTTTCTATAGCGCGTAGATTGTGTTAAGAATGACACCCACCTGGCAGTTTCCCATTTTGAGAGTGGTTCTTGTAGTGGGTTGCAGTAGAAAGAAGTGCGGCGTCTTGTGGGAAAGTTGTGCGGCTGCTGCGCTGCGTCTGTTCTGACGTGGAGGCGCTCGGGTGCGGAGAAATCAGTGTCTGACGTCATCACGCACGGCGAGGCGGCTGCGTCTGTGCGTCACGTTAACCATTCACTGACCCTCTCTCACTTAGAATGATTACAACATTTCAATAATGTGCAACGACGATCCCGTGTACATTCATTATATAAAATGTGAGTTGTTGATCAACTAGTCCACATTTATTTACTTTGTGTCATGAATAAGATGAGATAAGATAGAACTTTATTGATCCTGAAGGAAATTCTTGTGCCAGGTTGCATAGCAATAGAATAAAACAATAGAGAAATAAACTGTAGAATAATACAAAATAATATAAGAGATTTACAAATTTACAGTAAATCAAGTATACAAATATAGGTAAGATAAGATATTCAGTCAGCAAAAACAATTTGGCAATAATTGAAGTGTAATTAAAGGGTAATAATAATAATGGTAAAAGGAAGTATTGCACATGACATTAAGAATATTGCACATGATGACGAGAGGAGATGAGAGGTAATATTGCAAGGGCATAATAATACTTTTTAAATGTCTACTTTGCCCACTGTATTGTCTGTCTGAAGTGTATGACTGTGAGCAGACCTGCTACTCTTAATGATATATTCTTAGTTCTATTGAACAAAGTAGGCGACTGTTTTGTGTGCTCAGTTATAATGACAGTACCGAGCGGCAGCCTTCTTCTGTCCTCATTGGTCAGTGTATCCTGATAACACGCCCACTGAAGGAGACTGTCTGTCTGTCTCTCTGTCTATCTGTGTGTGTGTGTGTGTGTGTGTGTGTGTGTGTGTGTGTGTGTGTGTGTATGTGTGTCTGTGTCTGTGTCTGTGTGTCATGTCCCTGTTCACACTTCTCGTCACCTGAAAGTATTTGTATGCAAGTATGCGCCCATTGTCTTGAGATTACTTATCACAAAACTACGAGAGCAAAGTCAAACCACAGCAGAGTTCGGCCTCCAGTCACTACTAGCCTATCAAATCCATTCTCTCTTGTCACATTTATTGTACAAGAGAGACTGGAGGAGTAACCCCGACAGTCTGGGTGGGCCAATCGGGTGACGCTTGAGCTGTGATTGGTCGAAGGGCGGAACAGGCACAGCTCCATGGACCAATGGCCGGCCGGCTGCAACCACGAGTCCGAATGTGAGGGAGCTATAGGCCTGTAAAAGCATTGGGTCAGGCTACTAAGTCTCTGCTGAGCCATGTAGTTTAGCTTTTAGCTGTGGTGTTGGTGCTCATGGTTTCTGCTGGCTGACACCACTGAATCCTTTGTAGCGGAGTGGCAGGATAAACATAACAGGATGAACATGAGACATAGAGATACAGAGACAGAGATACACAGAGAGAGAGAGAGAGATACAGAGTATGCGGCGACCTCTATACGCAGACTACACACGATGCATTGCGCCCCACGCATGAGTGTAGGGCCCGAAGCAACAGAGAGAGAGAGAGAGAGAGAGAGAGAGAGAGAGAGAGATACAGAGTATGCAGCGACCTCTATACGCAGACTACACACGATGCATTGCGCCCTACGCATGAGTGTAGGGCCCGAAGCAACAGAGAGAGAGAGAGAGAGAGAGAGAGAGAGAGAGAGAGAGAGAGATACAGAGTATGCAGCGACCTCTATACGCAGACTACACACGATGCATAGCGCCCTACGCATGAGTGTAGGGCCCGAAGCAACAGAGAGAGAGAGAGAGAGAGAGAGAGAGAGAGAGAGAGAGAGAGATACAGAGTATGCAGCGACCTCTATACGCAGACTACACACAATGCATTGCGCCCTACGCATGAGTGTAGGGCCCGAAGCGACAGAGAGAGAGAGAGAGAGAGAGAGAGAGAGAGAGAGAGAGAGAGAGAGAGAGATACAGAGTATGCAGCGACCTCTATACGCAGACTACACACAATGCATTGCGCCCTACGCATGAGTGTAGGGCCCGAAGCAACAGAGAGAGAGAGAGAGAGAGAGAGAGAGAGAGAGAGAGAGAGAGAGAGAGAGAAACACTGAGGCCACAGGGTCAGGCTAATGTCAAAATAGGTACAGATACCATGGCAAAAACGAAGCTACTATTTTACTATGTAGTTATTTATCAGACACTTGAAACCGAACAATTTACAGTGAATTCAGATAGTGGTCATTAAGGAGCAGGTCAGGGTTTAGAGGTTATCTTGATATATAAACTATAACATAGGTTTGTTTTTTTTAATCTACTGCTGCTCGGTGTTGCTTGTATGTTGCCTTTACATATCATTTATCTTGTCTGTGAGTGTTTTTTGTGAGTGTCATCTAAATTGTTGTTGTTTTTTTTGCGTTGTGACTGGTAAGCTGCAAATTAATTGCCGTTCTGGGAATAAATAAAGTTGGCAACGATACAGGTAGACTGACCATTGGGGATCGAACACAGAACCTTTCAGATTAAATTAAAACTAAAATTAAAACTAAACTATCCCCCCCCCCCCAGCCCACAATTAATAACCAATTCAGCTGCATGACCAATGATTACACTTTCAGACTTTACAATTGATTAATCATCATCATCGTTATCATCAATATCTGTTCCTGTGGGAACACAGGTATTAATGATTGATTGTGGGGGTTACTGAACACAATAGTATACGTAACAATATTGACGGCAGCTGTACATTGACATGATAAGATGTTTCATAATAAGTGATTCATATATTGGATTGCATTACTAAACAGCTATTTCAATTATATAATTAAGGTATTTATAGTATAATCACATCACTCCAACTCCTCTCATCTCTCCTCCATCTGTCTCCCTGTTCGGGTCGTAGTGAGGGTTTTATGTTTATATGTTTATGTATATAGTTCAGGCATCGGCGATGATGCTTCCCCCTAAAAGTAGTTTACTAGCTGGCTGTCTTAATAGATTGCATTTTTTTAATGGACATTTGAAATTGCCAATCAGTAAGAGCCCGACCAACACTGCCCCCTGGCGGTCATAATGTATTACTGCAAATGTTACGGATTCATCCACACACAAACACACACACACTGTCTTTAGATTTGGGTTTGGCTGCTGTTTTATTGCAGGAATGACTCAGTCGCAGACATTGTTCCATGACATGTTGTTCTAACTGCATTGCCACATGTTTGTGGCCTCGCAACATGTCGCTCCTGATTTAATTTGGGATTCCGTTGACCTTGGCTGACCCGTTGTGTCGTGTTGGAGGGAACAAAGTAAAAACTAAAAGTTAAAGGAGGAGGTAACATCGGTTCTATGAGTCAACAGGCCTGGGTCACTCCATGGCTAGTCGGAAAAAACCCCGGTAATTATAGTGGTGGCTATATTTTATACAGCATCCTGACAGCTAACTAACTTACTTGATTTGGTACCGCCGTGTATGAAGGATAAAACGTTGATTTGTAGGCCCAAACATGGACATTTGTGTGTGCATTTTAATATTATGTAACACATGGACACACACACACACACACACACACACACACACACACACACAAAGACACACGCAGACACACACACACACACACACACACAGTGACGCAAACCGACAGTCTGAAGGGTGTTTGAGTGACTAGACCATTGAATGACCTCACATCCGTCTCAAAGGAAGGTCGCTTCATAAGCGTCCAACACACTCTGCGATGGAGACTGAGGAGGAGGAGGAGGAGGATGATGAGGATGATGATGATGATGATGAGGAGGAGGAGGAGGAGGAGGAGGAGGAGGAGGAAAACACACACAGAAAGCTGGCTTTGGTGTTTAAAGAGGCATGGTGACGCATGTGCTGAGTCAAACACTGCCGGCGGTGACTCACCGGGCTGCCAGCCTGGTGCTTTGAGCTCGCCGGGCATCGATGCGCCCCCTCTGGTGAATATATAATAAATACAAACACAAATAGATAGATAAATAGAGCAACAAGTCACACAATGGTACGTATGAGGAATGTGTATGAGGGGAGCTTTTGTTACAAGTATTTTACAGCAGCTAAAGAGAGTGGATACAGTCACCTAAGAGCAGGTATAGGTCAACCAGGAGCAGATATAGGTCACTCAGGAGCAGGTATAGGTCAATCAGGAGCAGGTATAGGTCACATAGGAACAGGTATAGATCACTCAGGAGCAGATATATGTCACTCAGGAGCAGATATAGGTGACTCAGGAGCAGATATAGGTCACTCAGGAGCAGATATAAGTCACTCAGGAGCATGTATAGGTCACATAGGAGCAGATATACTGTACGTCACATAGGAGCAGGTATAGATCACTCAGGAGCAGATATAGGTTTACATGTAGTGGGATATAGTTACTGTGAGTAGAGTGTATTATTTACAGATTGGACAGATTAAAAGGGTCACTCACACACAGGGGCCTCGGCGTAGCTCTCCGCTGCACCCAATTGAACGAAACGTCAAATGCGTTGCTTACCCTGACCACCAGGGGGCAGCGGAGAGCTACGCGTTATACATACGCTGTCTAAATCAGCATACTTCCACAAATTCAACCAAGGTGTATATTACACACACAAACACACACACAGACACACTCACTCTCTCTCTCTCATACACACACACACACACACACACACACACACACACACACACACACACACACACACACCACTGATTACCATAACATATAACAATCACATCTGGAACGGACAAGCGTGTGTTTCTGCGTTTAATCGTTTGATTAAAGCCGTGGCCTGCAGATATAACTTCTTGGCCTCTCATGAATAACTAATGGTCGGCCTCGGGTTTCAGAATCTCTAATTATGACATTGATTGCCGATAAGCAGTTCATTTGTTAGCGGACCAGGATGGCCTTTAGAGCGGTGTCGATTTCAGACTGAAACTGAACCCACAATCCATCCATGGGCCTGCTTTCAATGTAGATTCATAACAATTCATGTCAGAAGCACCGTTATTACATAATGTGGTGAGTTAAGTTAATTAATGGATAAATGAGGTATTATTGAGATTGAGTCATCAAGCCATGAATACATCAATCATCAAGGCTAAGCCGTGCATGTAGATATTACCTCCATCCATCTTTGTGTGTGTGTGTGTGTGTGTTATGTGTTTTATTTTATCGGTGTGTGTGCTTATGAATTCAAAATACCATTCGATTTTTGAATTATTGGCCACCCAATTATTGGCGTCCTGTGGGGTGTGACCCCCGACCCCTCCAGGACTACAAAGTCACCGCCTAACAAACGCCACGTGGGCCGGTGGAATTTTTTATTTATACACTTATTACATCATACACACACACACACACACACACACACACACACACACACACTGACCTTGTTTGCCTCTGTTTGAAGGGAGATAGACTAGATGAGAACAAGAGACAACGGTGGAGGTGTAACACACACACACATGCACAGATACGCACACACA
>PIJE02001735.1:0-10000 GCA_002895965.2 Coryphaenoides rupestris
GGGGGGGGGGAACGTTTAACATTTCGATGGAACATTCACTCTGTCCTTAGCTTAAAAAAGGGTACGTCCCACTAGTCTCAGCACTCAAAGGTTAGCATTGTGGATTCTGTTCGGTACATGAGCACAAGGCGGTGGCCCTGTTCAATAAAAAGGGAAAGATTAACGTTCATGGAGCTTATACGTATATCGTAGCTGCATATTTACCAACACGGGGGGAGGCTGCCGCAGCAGGTTTTAACGAGGGCGTAAAAAACGGGGTATGAAAAATAAATGGGATTACACCTGTGGGGGCGGTGTACTGTTGTTGACCCCAGAGTGAGGTTTGACAAAAAATGTCCCCTCGGTACACCGGCACGCGTTGAGTAAAACCTGTGGCTAAAGCAAATGAAATTGGACGTCATAAAAAAGATAGATTAGACATTTTGAGGACGTAGAACTTGTTGTTTGCCATGATTAACTCTTCCCAACAACATAAAAAGGTTCATCAGAGGAGGATATCCAGTTACCTAAA
Source organism: Coryphaenoides rupestris (assembly GCA_002895965.2). NCBI lineage: Eukaryota > Metazoa > Chordata > Actinopteri > Gadiformes > Macrouridae > Coryphaenoides > Coryphaenoides rupestris. The sequence goes on from PIJE02001735.1 coordinate 512, forward strand.
AGGTTTTTTCAGCTGAAACGGCTGTTAAAAGTCGGGCGGACAAGGCCACGCAAGGCCAGACGAGCCGAAGCAGCGCGAGCTTTATTTATACGCCGCGTTTTCCGTCACATGGGAACGTTTAAAACTAAAATATATCTGAGAGATAGTTTAAAAGGCAATAAATAAAGTGTAAAACATGAAAATAAAGTACTAAACAATGTTTGTTTTATACCTCTCCTTGAAATAGGTTATATATGACAAATCAAGTCTCCCCCCCCACCCCACACACACACACACACACCCCATGGAAACACATTATTGGACCAATCTCAATCATTTGAAAGAAAACCAGAGCTGCACATTTTACACAGAAGTCTAAAGACAGATTCTAAGTCATGGTTGTTCAGGTCTCTCTGGAAAAAGAGGTGTTTATCATCAACCTTTCTCAATAAAAGGTAAAATAAATAAATACAATATACGCCTTTAATCTCCACACATGAGAATGAACCGTTTTTACTTCCCAAAAAAGCAAGGATGCATGGACTAATGTTATTGGGATACAGACATTGGATACAGGCCTTCACGGTTCTTACCAAATATACACAAATAATGCAATATGACAACGGGATATGAGAATCAATTCAAAGTAAACTCATTTCCTGAGTTGGGCTTAGTTGATTGTATTTTGACGAGTCAGATCTTTCAACTGAATGTATTTAATCAGTTCAGGCTTTGTGTGCCCGTGAGACAGCTGACCAGCGTAGGTGACAGACGCCTAAGCCTGTTAGGGAGTGAGATGTCTCAGGCTTGTTGTATGAGGTCAGCGTGCCATGCTGGTTACAAGAACACATTGTCCGGCTCAGTTGATCACATGACGGAGGCCCACTCGCATATATGTGTCCGAGCAGACCGACGGGAATGTGGCGTTTTCCCGGGTCGACGAGGGACACGGCGGCAATCTCATTACGACTTCAACACAGCTCGCATCACAGAAGGATGCGATCGTAATTCAATGAAAAACAGTCTGGTGTGGTGTCCCGGACAATAGTTCGGGGGGGAAATTAAAGAGAAATTGACTTTGCACGATAGCAAGGTCAACCTCTTTATCCATAATTGCAACAGACACCGAGAATATGGCATAAAAAGCTTTTTTTCCCCCCCTTTCTTTTCTGTGAAATATAATCTTTCAAAAGCCATTTTCAAATGAACTGCCGATAAGGGAAGTCAACTTGGTGAATAGTGTCTTTCTTTAGATAACTACATCGCATCAGGCTTAACAAGATCATCTTTTTGAAAGGGGATATAAAGTTGATGAATATTTTCCTTATTAGATTGCTCCCCCCCACTCCCCAAAAAAAAAAGGAAACAAGAAAAATCAAAGTCCGAACAATTGAGGTTATCCATTTGCAATTAAAGTGGCATTACCTCCTCCGTCGCTCTGCAAGGCCAGTACGCTTCTGCCAGGGACAATATTCAATTGTTTTGGATGCGGGGAGATAAAATGGGTTTAATATACTTAGCCTCATTAATGTAAATCATATTTGGCTATGGATGTCCAATAATCCAAAAGAATATTTCAACTTGTAAATCCCTTTATACAAAAAAGTATTCCCATTAGAGAAAGAGGCCCATGCAAATGACAAGTCTTTCAGGCCATTGATTTACCCCCCCCCCATCTTCCCCCAGTCTGCGTTTTGGAGAGGCCGCTAATGTTGTCATGGACTGTTCATCAATACATATTAATATCTGATTTAATATTGTGCCTATTCGTGTGCCCTCATTTGTGATAGCAGAGATTGAATTAGGATCATATGGGTAAACCGGAGCTATGAGTGATTGCTGTGGTTGAATTAAGGCCCGGGAGAGGAAGGAAGCCCGACATTAAAGATTAAGTGGTGTCGCAATTATGGTGATTGCTTTTAATGTCATTTCATAATAACTTGCTTAAAATGTAATTTCAGTTATTTTAAAGTATGACGAGACCCCACTCCGCCCACCCCACCTTCCACCTGATCACAAGCACAGACATGCACACACATTGACGAATCTGAGTGCGAGCAAAGGCATTAGCAATGGCCGCTCCAAATAATGGGCGTAGAGAAAGCGCTGGCCTCCCTAAGGATGCTGGGACAGGGCTGGCAGAGCTGCAATGTCGCCGAAGTGATCAGTCACAGCATGGGGCCAGAGGCAGCCGCTCTGTCCCTGTCCCACGCCGCCACCGGCCAGCGTACGCAGCCTTGTAATGACAAAGTGGCAGCCTTGGATGGCCCAATGAGATACAGCTCTATTGCTGAGGCCCGCAATGAAATATATCGGCTTGCAGCATCTTCGCTGAATCAGTTTGTCACTTGTGGGAGAAATTTATCAGGATGTTCCTAATTTCTCTGCATCAAGAGAACCTTCCTCCACCCTTAGCACATGACACAACTCTTCCCAAACGGAGGCGACATCTTCTAGATCACGGGCAATCTCATGAAACATCCATAAGGGTGACAGGGTCCACATCACAGGGACAATCAACGCGCATCTGCCCGGGCCTGGAGACCAGCGACCAGCACGGCAGACGGAAAGGCAGACAAGAGAATTGAGTGCGCTGAAAGAACGGCTTTGAATCCAAGGTTGCGCTTACTAAAAATGAATTTTTTTTTCTGCACGATGTAAAAAAAGAAAGGAAGAAGGAAATAAGCTGCTTTCTCTCTATGTTCTCGTCTGGGTTTGAGCCGAGGCGTTCTCAGAACCACAACAGTGACCACAGGAGCGTGAAGCTTTAGAGAAGTGCAAAAAAAAAATTCACGCAGTGGCTCGTCTCAAGCTAAGACCCCCGTCCGGTGGCTCTTTGTGGCCCTCTTTGTCTTTATGTAAAAACCAATGCTCGCCGATGATGTGTTATGTAAAATTCCCAGAGGCTTCATTTAAATGGCTGGATATTCTCCATGCTAGCTTAGTTATACTCCAGTGCATCGACCCCGAGAGCACATGGGTACCGCGTGAAAAGCAAATGTAAATTCAGTTCCTTGGCTTCTTAGATAACAAGAAATTATGTCATACACCCCCCCCACCTTTCATTATTATAATAATAAATTAAAGAAAAAGATTTTTCTTGCGCAGATGTTTCTTTTTCTTAGTCCAATCCACATAAGACCCCACGCGGGCCCCTTTAAGTGACAGCTAAAGAGTGCATGAGAAGAGGTCTTGTGCCAGGGGCAAGGTGGCAGGAGACCCAGACTCTGTACTGTCTGCAAGTACAACACCAAGAGAAAAGGGGCATGAAAGGAAAATGGGGGATTTAGACTGGGCCGTCATATGCCTTCAAAAAGGACCTCATGGGACGACCCAGGGCCCAGAGGATGACCAGGTGGTGGCACCGCGTCGCACGGCAGAATTATACAGTGCGACCTTATAATGTTGCAGCAGTCGGAAAAGACTCATTCAAGCATGTCATTATTCTCGCGCGGGGCAAACTAAAGATTGCATGTGATTTATTGAATCCTCACACATTATTCTGTCCAAATGTTATCAACATAAACCTTGAGGCATGATCCTTCTTGAACGGGAGCAAAACATTGACAGCAAACATCGACCAACTGTGAAGCCACTCATTTCCACATAGCCGGAGAGCGCCTTGAAAATCATTTTGTTTCCCGTCATGCACAGCAATGTAATTAGGCAGTTCACATTAAGAACTTGACTCTAACTAAAAGAGCATAACATTGAATCTAATTAGATGGCTCTTTAATGAGAGCATAATTAGCTAAACAGTGATGCACACAGGAGATCATTGTGGCTGAACTTGTGCATTGAACCCCACTGACTGGGGCACCCTTTGTGTGAAATTAGACCCCGCTAGGGAATGATTACCCACCCAAATATAGTTATGCATTGCATTTTACCTAGGTGTCTCTTTGGGTTGTCCTGAAGGTCAAACTGAGTTTTCCACTTGTCATCAAGTTGACTTCAGCCATTGATCTTAGGATCTTTTCTCCCATGATTATGAGATGAAACACAGGGGAGAGTTTGAAGAGGCTGCAAATTCTTTTATTTTTTCCTGTTTTACACATCCACAACAAAAGATTTAAGACTCAACTCAGAGTAGTTGAAATGAAAAAAAAGCATGTTTGGAATAAATCAATGGCAACCTCAATCAATAGAGCCGCACACAACAAGGACACAGTACATTCACCAACTCGGGCGCACTCGATAAGTCTGTTGGTTTTATATATTAGCTTTTTGCATCCTGACCTCCCCAGTTACAGCAACCATCACATAGGGATGCATTTCTGGGCGTGTGTTTGATGACAACACAGAGGCAATGCATCATAAAAACCCGGGCTGCTCCCCGCCCTCGGATGAACCGGGCAGCCAGTTTCATCAGGAGCGTTCCCGGGCCCACCGCCGCATGCCGCCGCTGACGGTGGGTTTCAGTTTGCCGGTTCCGCCCCTCATCTGCCGAGACGCGCTCCGCCTCCGACCCCCAGAACCTTGCAGCGACTGTATTAATTTTCCAGACAAAAATCAATTGGCCAAAGGGGCCGGATCCAAAGGGAAAGCCCATATTGGCGTGCCGGGCAAGAACACACCCTCTCGCTGCAGGCGTCTGAATACTTTTATTATGGGTAATCAGTTGCAGGAAGCGGTGGACAGGGGACAAAGACATAAGAAACCCCTATAGTCATTCAGATACATGGTTATGGGGTTCTTTGTAATAGTATGAAGATAAAGTCATTGAAGTGTTTGGGGTGGTGTGAAGTGAACTTATTTACTGTTCATCATAAACAGCAGACCTCTGGGAGAAGAAAAGATGGAGACCAAATTAACCAAATTAACATGCTTCATCTGTGGTCAAAAGGGGGCACGGGTGTGCTTTATCTAAAAACATGCAAATGGTCATTTTTGTTCGTCTATTTATACACTCCACTAAACAGAAAGCCAAAACATTCCCAGCAATTAGTTCTGGGAATTTGGAGCCTTGTGAATAAACGGACTGTTTCAGTGAGGAGCTACAGATGTGGTCTCAAGGCCTTAAAAGGTCACTGCTTTTCATGCATCATTTCAACGTGGGTGTTGCACGCATGTTGCCTGCAACCAGCGCTCCCCGCTACGTTTGTCCACCGGATGACACGAATGTCACCCCAAGTCCCTCAAATGACCGATATATCAAGACGAGGTTGAAAAGCGGCAAGCTCCCCGTTAATGACGGCGTCAGATAACAATAATTAAGACACCCTGCTATGAGGTACAGAACACAGAACTCTTTGGGACTCAGAGGTTTAAATTGTGCAAGGTCATATGGGGGGGGGGGCAGAGCAAGAGGCCGTGCCGTGCCATACTGTGGACTTTGTGACGCCATTACTCTGACAGAGAGCCACTATGCAGAGAGCAGAGTCATGTGCCCGGGAGGGAGGGAGGGAGGGAGGGGGTTGACTGAGTGACTGACTGACTGAGTGTGTGTTTAGTCAGTAAGTACCCCTATGTGTTTAAAATGTTCTGTGGGATACCTGCTAATTCTATTAAGTGCTTGTGCTGTGAGCCTATGTGTGCTGCCGCAGGTTGATGTAAATGGACAGCCGGTTGACTAAACAATGAAAGAGCATTAGAATAAGGTGATTGGATGATGGAGGCAGGGTGGGGGTGGGGGGGGGGGGGGGATGGAGCGTGGGGGTGAAGTAGACAAGTAGCCTAAGCCCAGACACCCCACCACCACCACCACCACCACCACCACCCCCCATTGGGCCCTGCCAAGTCCATTATGGGTATTGGGGACATCCTGATATTCGTCACGGGGAGCAGCCGCCTGGAAGAAGATGGGGGGGGGGGGGGGGATAGGTGGGGGTTTTGTTTGTCAAGATGGCTACCACCTCACAACATCAAGTTGAGGTGATGCAATGAAATGAGGTTGCTCCCAAACATCTTCACCCACCCCCCTCACCCGCTCCCCTTTTTCAATCTTGCCCCGGGACCTCTCAAGAGCAAGCGAGAACCACGGGGAAAGGCCTCTCTCCCTAAGCAATCACTCTCTGGTTCCATGATACGGGCCAGGTCTGGTTTAAATATAAGGCCTCGTGTCACGAAAGCCCAGAGAGGACAACAACAACAACAACAACAACAACAACAGCGGGATGGGAGAGGGTGGTAAGAAGAAGGGTGGAGGAGGGACGTGGGTGGAGGAGGTAAGGTGTTGAGGGTTAAGGTTGTGCGGTTTGTCATTCATCCATCACCTTTATCAATCACATCATATGTCCGATTGGTGATGCAGTGCTACTGCTGTGGGATACATTAGCATGACAAAAGGCTGAACCAGGGCATAATATTATCGGCTGTAGCTTAAGGATTATTAAAACAATCTTCATCCACATTGAAAAATTGTGAATGGTGCATCAGCATCATTTTCGTTAGTAACTTTGAGATACTCTCAAATACATTAAAACCCCAAAAAAATCCACTCAGCCAAGATGCTTTTCAATTATATTATCTTGGTCAACCGATTAGAGAAGGTAATAAAAGGCAATTTAATCATTGCCTTTGCTTCAATTAACATGGATCTCAAAGGTAAAACTAATGAAAGGGAAAATGGCTTTTTGATCAATCAATACACACATTTAAGGAAATACATACCCCATCAACAGGTTTGCATGTTGAGCTAATAAAATATACAGATATATAATATGTGCAATATATATTTAGTGTGATCAATTCACGAAAAACAAGCTTTTTGTCTTAAATGCCAACCTGTTTGCAGTCCCAAATTGAACTCAGATCTGACACACACAGACACACACACACGCGTGCACGCTCTCAGAGAGTCATTAAAGCCACTTGTGTGTGAAGTGTGCTTGTTTGAGTTTGTTCTTGGCAGACAGGTGTCGAGGGGTTGTCTCTACTGCTATAATTAATCCACACAACACGCCAGTTAACCGCGCCGCCGACACACGGCTATCCTCTCACACCCGCCGGGAAATTGCTTGGATTTAACGCTAACGATTCACCGCCCCGCGCACCCCCACCCCCAATATCGGCCAGTTGTACGTGACATCTGGTCTAAGGAGGGAGATCAATTCTGCCATCAAAGTATCCCCCCCCCCTCTTTGGGGATCACGAACTGACACTTCCAGCCACGCCATGGGAAGGGTGCGGGGGCGGAGGCGGTGGGGGTGGATTAGAGCCTGATGGATCCCCTGTACTCACCCCAAACAACCCTGTCCTTCCTTGTCTATCTATCTATATAGATGTATAGATATACATCTATATATAGATATATATCTATATATAGATATCTCCAAAATATAACATATTTAGGAGAAAGGTCAGCTCAGGAACGACGTGGGCAAACACCCGGGCTGGTGGTGGCGGTGGAGGAGGAGGTGGAGCTGGGGGCCCCGGTGGCTTCTGAGGGCCCGGGGAGAAGCCACGGGAGGATTGGGGCATGGCAGTGAATGAATAACATGGCCAAAACCCCATTATTTTCTCCCTTCCCCGCCGGGGACCCGGGCTCCATGTCCGCGCATTCCGCCAGTTCATTAGCCGCGAGGATGTCATTCCCCTCCCGGCTGCAGGGGGCCGGCCCGGGCAGGCCCCAGGAGGACCCCCCCTCCACCCCCATCCCGGGGCCCCTCCCTGTTTAATTCCACATCAGCCGGCAGGGCCATCCAGGGCCTTAATCTCTGCCTGTGTGATCGATACTCTATCAGTGTAAATTAAAGTGACAATTCTAAAGTAATTAAGCCTGTTAATGCTCGATTCAAATGCCATTATTTGCACACGAGGAAGGCGCGGAGGACGTGTGTGTGTGTGTGAGCGTGTGTGTGACGTGTGTGTGTGTGTGTGTGTGCGTGCCTGTCCAGGAGGTGGAGTATTTTACGAGTGTGTCCACAACGACAGGTAAAGTCTTTAACTGGCATGCTACAATGTTCCCGCCATGTGTGTGTATGCACATGTGTGTGTGTGTGTAAAATGTAAAAGGGAGTGGTGGTGGTGGTGGGGGGGGGGTCTTAACAAAAGCAGATTAAATCTCTACTCATGCAAGCCGAGGTACCGCTTGGTGAAATTTGATTTCTGCAAGGCAACCCAATTAGGGTCAAACGAGATGAGAAGTGATGGTGGTGGGGGGCGGGGGGGCAGACATGGAAGTGAAAGGGTGAAAGGGTTGGGGGATTGGTGGAAGGTAGCGTCTCAGAATGTGTGTGTGTGTGTGTGTGTGTGTGTGTGTGTATGTGTATGTGTGTGTGTGTCAGAAGCGAAGCTACACAATGGAAAAGCGCACTTAACTGCAGAATGAAGAGCAGCAGTAATTGTGTAATTCGATCTCTTTTGGTCTCCCTTCTCGCTGTGCTTTTGAAAGGTTGTTTAGACAAACCATTGTGACGGTGAATCAGAGAGCCGAGGGATAGACCTCTAATCTGTGTGTGTGTGTGTGTGTGTGTGTGTGTGTGTGTGTGTTTGCATGTGTGTGCACGCACCTGTGCGAATGCGCACGTGTGCACATGTGTTTCTGTGTATGCGTTATGTAAAGGCACGCGTGAGCTGAGGCGGTGTGCGTCGCAGAGACAAGAGGAAATGAAATGATCAGATTGCTGGCTTACGTTAGGACCACTGCACGGTGGTCTCCACTCACAAACCAATACACCACGCACACCAATTACAGCACATCACACGGTTGGGGGCCAGAGGGAGGGAGGAAGGGAGGGAGGGAGGGAGGGACGGAGGGAGGGAGGGAGGAAGAGAGGAAGGGAGGGAGGCGGAGGGGCTGGACAAACAAATCTTCCCACCATTCTCTTGTCTACACAGGGCAGACAGAGCAGAGCCAATAGAATCCCCCATCCCAGGACATACCCCTAATTCTAACAATTAGCCGCTAACGAGTTGAGTGCTGACAGAAGGGGGGGGTGGAGGGCGGGGGGCTGTGCTTACTGCTGACCATGGACCTGGCCTAGTCTGTATGAGAGCACTTGACCTCATCTCTCACAGGCTCCCCACAGTCCAAAGGGGAAACAGATAGTGTCCCCCATCCTCCCCCCCCCTACCCCACCCTCTGTGGACCCCAGGCCCCCCACCCAACTCCACCCTCCAGACAACCGCTTCAAATACTGCTGAGAATCGACACATACCCACACACACACACACCACACACGCACCAACACCACAGCCTCCCTTCAACGTATTTTCCTTTGTAGATTGGTGTGCAATTTTCCTCAGTGTAAAAAAACAATACACATATTATTATGCATTTGTATAACATACACAAATACAAATACAAATTGAAAGAAATAATAATAATTCCCTAATTTTCCATTATTTTATTATAGCAATTAGATTACTAAATAAATCCATTTGCACTTTGTCTCATGGTGCCACAATGTTTATGCCTGTGTGTCTTTGTGTGTGTGTGTGTGGTGTGTGTGTGTGTCGTGTGTGTTGTGTGGTTGTGTGGTGGTGTGTGCGCGTGTACAGCATTCACCGATTAGTGAGGGGGTGGATGTGTGTGTTTGCGGTGTCAGGGGAGGCGTTGTTAAATGT
>PIJE02001735.1:12500-32500 GCA_002895965.2 Coryphaenoides rupestris
CATTTGAATCGAGCATTAACAGGCTTAATTACTTTAGAATTGTCAACTTTAATTTACACTGATAGAGTATCGATCACACCAGGCAGAGATTAAGGCCCTGGATGGCCCTGCCGGCTGATGTGGAATTAAACAGGGAGGGGCCCCGGGATGGGGGGGGGGGGGGGGTGGAGGGGGGGTCCTCCTGGGGCCTGCCCGGGCCGGCCCCCTGCAGCCGGGAGGGGAATGACATCCTCGCGGCTAATGAACTGGCGGAATGCGCGGACATGGAGCCCGGGTCCCCGGCGGGAAGGGAGAAAATAATGGGGTTTTGGCCATGTTATTCATTCACTGCCATGCCCCAATCCTCCCGTGGCTTCTCCCCGGGCCCTCAGAAGCCACCGGGGCCCCCAGCTCCACCTCCTCCTCCACCACCACCACCAGCCCGGGTGTTTGCCCACGTCGTTCCTGAGCTGACCTTTCTCCTAAATATGTTATATTTAGGAGATATCTATATAGATGTATAGATATACATCTATATATAGATGTATATATATACATATATATAGATAGATAGACAAGGAAGGACAGGGTTGTTTGGGTGAGTACAGGGGATCCATCAGGCTCTAAATCCACCCCCACCGCCTCCGCCCCCGCACCCTTCCCATGGCGTGGCTGGAAGTGTCAGTTCGTGATCCCCCCCCCCCGTCCATGTCGGTTCACCCAAAGAGGGGGGGGGGATACTTTGATGGCAGAATTGATCTCCCTCCTTAGACCAGATGTCACGTACAACTGGCCGATATTGGGGGTGGGGGTGCGCGGGGCGGTGAATCGTTAGCGTTAAATCCAAGCAATTTCCCGGCGGGTGTGAGAGGATAGCCGTGTGTCGGCGGCGCGGTTAACTGGCGTGTTGTGTGGATTAATTATAGCAGTAGAGACAACCCCTCGACACCTGTCTGCCAAGAACAAACTCAAACAAGCACACTTCACACACAAGTGGCTTTAATGACTCTCTGAGAGCGTGCACGCGTGTGTGTGTGTGTGTGTGTGTCTGTGTGTGTGTGTGTGTGTCAGATCTGAGTTCAATTTGGGACTGCAAACAGGTTGGCATTTAAGACAAAAAGCTTGTTTTTCGTGAATTGATCACACTAAAATATATATTGCACATATTATATATCTGTATATTTTATTAGCTCAACATGCAAACCTGTTGATGGGGTATGTATTTCCTTAAATGTGTGTATTGATTTATCAAAAAAGCCATTTTCCCTTTCATTAGTTTTACCTTTGGAGATCCATGTTAATTGAAGCAAAGGCAATGATTAAAATTGCCTTTTATTACCTTCTCTAATCGGTTGACCAAGATAATATAATTGAAAAGCATCTTGGCTGAGTGGATTTTTTTTGGGGGTTTTAATGTATTTGAGAGTATCTCAAAGTTCACGAACGAAAATGATGCTGATGCACCATTCACAATTTTTCAATGTGGATGAAGATTGTTTTAATAATCCTTAAGCTACAGCCGATAATATTATGCCCTGGTTTAGCCTTTTGTCATGCTAATGTATCCCACAGCAGTAGCACTGCATCACCAATCGGACATATGATGTGATTGATAAAGGTGATGGATGAATGACAAACCGCACAACCTTAACCTCAACACCTTACCTCCTCCACCCACGTCCCTCCTCCACCCTTCTTCTTACCACCCTCTCCCATCCCGCTGTTGTTGTTGTTGTTGTTGTTGTTGTTGTCCTCTCTGGGCTTTCGTGACACGAGGCCTTATATTTAACCAGACCTGGCCCGTATCATGGAACCAGAGAGTGATTGCTTAGGGAGAGAGGCCTTTCCCCGTGGTTCTCGCTTGCTCTTGAGAGGTCCGGGGCAAGATTGAAAAAGGGGAGCGGGTGAGGGGGGTGGGTGAAGATGTTTGGGGAGCAACCTCATTTCATTGCATCACCTCAACTTGATGTTGTGAGGTGGTAGCCATCTTGACAAACAAAACCCCCACCTATCCCCCCCCCCCCCCCCCATTTTCTTCCAGGCGGCTGCTCCCCGTGACGAATATCAGGATGTCCCCAATACCCATAATGGACTTGGCAGGGCCAATGGGGGGTGGTGGTGGTGGTGGTGGTGGGGTGTCTGGGCTTAGGCTACTTGTCTACTTCACCCCCACGCTCCATCCCCCCCCCCCCCCCCCCACCCCCACCCTGCCTCCATCATCCAATCACCTTATTCTAATGCTCTTTCATTGTTTAGTCAACCGGCTGTCCATTTACATCAACCTGCGGCAGCACACATAGGCTCACAGCACAAGCACTTAATAGAATTAGCAGGTATCCCACAGAACATTTTAAACACATAGGGGTACTTACTGACTAAACACACACTCAGTCAGTCAGTCACTCAGTCAACCCCCTCCCTCCCTCCCTCCCTCCCTCCCTCCCTCCCGGGCACATGACTCTGCTCTGCATAGTGGCTCTCTGTCAGAGTAATGGCGTCACAAAGTCCACAGTATGGCACGACTCTTGCTCTGCCCCCCCCCCCCCCCATATGACCTTGCACAATTTAAACCTCTGACTCCCAAAGAGTTCTGTGTTCTGTACCTCATAGCGGGGTGTCTTAATTATTGTTATCTGACGCCTTCATTAAAGGGGAGCTTGCCGCTTTTCAACCTCGTCTTGATATAATCAAATCAAGTTTATTTATATAGCACATTTAAAACAACCACAGGATGACCAAAGTGCTGTACAGTGAAACATAAAAGCAGTCAACAATAAGAACAAAGGCAATAAGATCATATACGTTAAAACAAATAGATAAAATAGTCATTTGAGGGACTCGGGGTGACATTCGTGTCATCCGGTGGACAAACATGCGTGCAACACCCACGCTGAAATGATGCATGAAAAGCAGTGACCTTTTAAGGCCTTGAGACCACATCTGTAGCTCCTCACTGAAACAGTCCGTTGATTCACAAGGCTCCAAATTCCCTGAACTAATTGCTGGGAATTCTTTGGCTTTCTGTTTAGTGGAGTGTATAAATAGACAAGCCAAAATGACCATTTGCATGTTTTTAGAGAAAGCACACCCATGCCCCCTTTTGACCTCAGATGAAGCATATTCATTTGGTTCATTTGGTCTCGCCTTGGTACTCCAACGCCATCTTTTCTTCTCCCAGAGGTCTGCTGTTTATGATGAACAGTAAATAAGTTCACGTCACACCACCCCAAACACTTCAATGACTTTATCTTCATACTATTACAAAGAACCCCATAACCATGGATCTGAATGACTATAGGGGTTTCTTATGTCTTTGTCCCCTGTCCACCGCTTCCTGCAACTGATTACCCATAATAAAAGTATTCAGACGCCTGCAGCGAGAGGGTGTGTTCTTGCCCGGCACGCCAATATGGGCTTTCCCTTTGGATCCGGCCCCTTTGGCAAATTGATTTTTGTCTGGAAAATTAATACAGTCGCTGCAAGGTTCTGGGGGTCGGAGGCGGAGCGCGTCTCGGCAGATGAGGGGCGGAACCGGCAAACTGAAACCCACCGTCAGCGGCGGCATGCGGCGGTGGGCCCGGGAACGCTCCTGATGAAACTGGCTGCCCGGTTCATCCGAGGGCGGGGAGCAGCCCGGGCTTTTATGATGCATTGCCTCTGTGTTGTCATCAAACACACGCCCCCAGAAATGCATCCCTATGTGATGGTTGCTGTAACTGGGGAGGTCAGGATGCAAAAAGCTAATATATAAAACCAACAGACTTATCGAGTGCGCCCGAGTTGGTGAATGTACTGTGTCCTTGTTGTGTGCGGCTCTATTGATTGAGGTTGCCATTGATTTATTCCAAACATGCTTTTTTTTCATTTCAACTACTCTGAGTTGAGTCTTAAATCTTTGTTGTGGATGTGTAAAACAGGAAAAAATAAAAGAATTTGCAGCCTCTTCAAACTCTCCCCTGTGTTTCATCTCATAATCATGGGAGAAAAGATCCTAAGATCAATGGCTGAAGTCAACTTGATGACAAGTGGAAAACTCAGTTTGACCTTCAGGACAACCCAAAGAGACACCGAGGTAAAATGCAATGCATAACTATATTTGGGTGGGTAATCATTCCCTAGCGGGGTCTAATTTCACACAAAGGGTGCCCCAGTCAGTGGGGTTCAATGCACAAGTTCAGCCCACAATGATCTCCTGTGTGCATCACTGTTTAGCTAATTATGCTCTCATTAAAGAGCCATCTAATTAGATTCAATGTTATGCTCTTTTAGTTAGAGTCAAGTTCTTAATGTGGACCGCCTAATTACATTGCTGTGCATGACGGGAAACAAAATGATTTTCAAGGCGCTCTCCGGCTATGTGGAAATGAGTGGCTTCACAGTTGGTCGATGTTTGCTGTCAATGCTTTGCTCCCGTTCAAGAAGGATCATGCCTCAAGGTTTATGTTGATAACATTTGGACAGAATAATGTGTGAGGATTCAATAAATCACATGCAATCTTTAGTTTTCTCTGCGCGAGAATAATGACATGCTTGAATGAGTCTTTTTCGACTGCTGCAACATTATAAGGTCGCACTGTATAATTCTGCCGTGCGACGCGGTGCCACCACCTGGTCATCCTCTGGGCCCTGGGTCGTCCCATGAGGTCCTTTTGAAGGCATATGAAGGCCCAGTCTAAATCCCCCATTTTCTTCCTTTCATGCCCCTTTTCTCTTGGTGTTGTACTTGCAGACAGTACAGAGTCTGGGTCTCCTGCCACCTTGCCCCTGGCACAAGACCTCTTCTCATGCACTCTTTAGCTGTCACTTAAAGGGGCCCGCGTGGGGTCTTATGTGGATTGGACTAAGAAAAAGAAACATCTGCGCAAGAAAAATCTTTTTCTTTAATTTATTATTATAATAATGAAAGGTGGGGGGGAGTGTATGACATAATTTCTTGTTATCTAAGAAGCCGAGGAACTGAATTTACATTTGCTTTTCACGCGGTACCCATGTGCTCTCGGGGTCGATGCACTGGAGTATAACTAAGCTAGCATGGAGAATATCCAGCCATTTAAATGAAGCCTCTGGGAATTTTACATAACACATCATCGGCGAGCATTGGTTTTTACATAAAGACAAAGAGGGCCACAAAGAGCCACCGGACGGGGGTCTTAGCTTGAGACGAGCCACTGCGTGAATTTTTTTTTTGCACTTCTCTAAAGCTTCACGCTCCTGTGGTCACTGTTGTGGTTCTGAGAACGCCTCGGCTCAAACCCAGACGAGAACATAGAGAGAAAGCAGCTTATTTCCTTCTTCCTTTCTTTTTTTACATCGTGCAGAAAAAAAAAATCATTTTTAGTAAGCGCAACCTTGGATTCAAAGCCGTTCTTTCAGCGCACTCAATTCTCTTGTCTGCCTTTCCGTCTGCCGTGCTGGTCGCTGGTCTCCAGGCCCGGGCAGATGCGCGTTGATTGTCCCTGTGATGTGGACCCTGTCACCCTTATGGATGTTTCATGAGATTGCCCGTGATCTAGAAGATGTCGCCTCCGTTTGGGAAGAGTTGTGTCATGTGCTAAGGGTGGAGGAAGGTTCTCTTGATGCAGAGAAATTAGGAACATCCTGATAAATTTCTCCCACAAGTGACAAACTGATTCAGCGAAGATGCTGCAAGCCGATATATTTCATTGCGGGCCTCAGCAATAGAGCTGTATCTCATTGGGCCATCCAAGGCTGCCACTTTGTCATTACAAGGCTGCGTACGCTGGCCGGTGGCGGCGTGGGACAGGGACAGAGCGGCTGCCTCTGGCCCCATGCTGTGACTGATCACTTCGGCGACATTGCAGCTCTGCCAGCCCTGTCCCAGCATCCTTAGGGAGGCCAGCGCTTTCTCTACGCCCATTATTTGGAGCGGCCATTGCTAATGTCTTTGCTCGCACTCAGATTCGTCAATGTGTGTGCATGTCTGTGCTTGTGATCAGGTGGAAGGTGGGGTGGGCGGAGTGGGGTCTCGTCATACTTTAAAATAAACTGAAATTACATTTTAAGCAAGTTATTATGAAATGACATTAAAAGCAATCACCATAATTGCGACACCACTTAATCTTTAATGTCGGGCTTCCTTCCTCTCCCGGGCCTTAATTCAACCACAGCAATCACTCATAGCTCCGGTTTACCCATATGATCCTAATTCAATCTCTGCTATCACAAATGAGGGCACACGAATAGGCACAATATTAAATCAGATATTAATATGTATTGATGAAACAGTCCATGACAACATTAGCGGCCTCTCCAAAACGCAGACTGGGGGAAGAGGGGGGGGGGGGTAAATCAATGGCCTGAAAGACTTGTCATTTGCATGGGCCTCTTTCTCTAATGGGAATACTTTTTTGTATAAAGGGATTTACAAGTTGAAATATTCTTTTGGATTATTGGACATCCATAGCCAAATATGATTTACATTAATGAGGCTAAGTATATTAAACCCATTTTATCTCCCCGCATCCAAAACAATTGAATATTGTCCCTGGCAGAAGCGTACTGGCCTTGCAGAGCGACGGAGGAGGTAATGCCACTTTAATTGCAAATGGATAACCTCAATTGTTCGGACTTTGATTTTTCTTGTTTCCTTTTTTTTGGGGGGAGTGGGGGGAGCAATCTAATAAGGAAAATATTCATCAACTTTATAATCCCCTTTCAAAAAGATGATCTTGTTAAGCCTGATGCGATGTAGTTATCTAAAGAAAGACACTATTCACCAAGTTGACTTCCCTTATCGGCAGTTCATTTGAAAATGGCTTTTGAAAGATTATATTTCACAGAAAAGAAAGGGGGGGAAAAAAGCTTTTTATGCCATATTCTCGGTGTCTGTTGCAATTATGGATAAAGAGGTTGACCTTGCTATCGTGCAAAGTCAATTCTCTTTAATTTCCCCCCCGAACTATTGTCCGGGACACCACACCAGACTGTTTTTCATTGAATTACGATCGCATCCTTCTGTGATGCGAGCTGTGTTGAAGTCGTAATGAGATTGCCGCCGTGTCCCTCGTCGACCCGGGAAAACGCCAACATTCCGTCGGTCTGCTCGGACACATATATGCGAGTGGGCCTCCGTCATGTGATCAACTGAGCCGGACAATGTGTTCTTGTAACCAGCATGGCACGCTGACCTCATACAACAAGCCTGAGACATCTCACTCCCTAACAGGCTTAGGCGTCTGTCACCTACGCTGGTCAGCTGTCTCACGGGCACACAAAGCCTGAACTGATTAAATACATTCAGTTGAAAGATCTGACTCGTCAAAATACAATCGACTAAGCCCAACTCAGGAAATGAGTTTACTTTGAATTGATTCTCGTATCCCGTTGTCATATTGCATTATTTGTGTATATTGGTAAGAACCGTGAAGGCCTGTATCCAATGTCCGTATCCCAATAACATTAGTCCATGCATCCTTGCTTTTTTGGGAAGTAAAAACGGTTAATTCTCATGTGTGGAGATTAAAGGCGTATATTGTATTTATTTATTTCACCTTTTATTTAGAAAGGTTGATGATAAACACCTCTTTTTCCAGAGAGACCTGAACAACTATTACTAGAATCTGTCTTTAGACTTCTGTGTAAAATGTGCAGCTCTGGTTTTCTTTCAAATGATTGAGATTGGGTCCAATAATGTGTTCCATGGGGGGTGTGTGTGTGTGTGTGTGGGGTGGGGGGGGAGACTTGATTTGTCATATATAACCTATTTCAAGGAGAGGTTTAAAATAAACATTGTTTAGTACTTTATTTTCATGTTTTACACTTTATTTATTGCCTTTTAAACTATCTCTCAGATATATTTTAGTTTTAAACGTTCCCATGTGACGGAAAACGCGGCGTATAAATAAAGCTCGCGCTGCTTCGGCTCGTCTGGCCTTGCGTGGCCTTGTCCGCCCGACTTTTAACAGCCGTTTCAGCTGAAAAAACCTTTTAGGTAACTGGATATCCTCCTCTGATGAACCTTTTTATGTTGTTGGGAAGAGTTAATCATGGCAAACAACAAGTTCTACGTCCTCAAAATGTCTAATCTATCTTTTTTATGACGTCCAATTTCATTTGCTTTAGCCACAGGTTTTACTCAACGCGTGCCGGTGTACCGAGGGGACATTTTTGTCAAACCTCACTCTGGGGTCAACAACAGTACACCGCCCCCACAGGTGTAATCCCATTTATTTTTCATACCCCGTTTTTTACGCCCTCGTTAAAACCTGCTGCGGCAGCCTCCCCCCGTGTTGGTAAATATGCAGCTACGATATACGTATAAGCTCCATGAACGTTAATCTTTCCCTTTTTATTGAACAGGGCCACCGCCTTGTGCTCATGTACCGAACAGAATCCACAATGCTAACCTTTGAGTGCTGAGACTAGTGGGACGTACCCTTTTTTAAGCTAAGGACAGAGTGAATGTTCCATCGAAATGTTAAACGTTCCCCCCCCCCCCCCCCCGTTCCGGAATAGAACTCGTTGTTACGTATATTTCATCAGCACACGTCTGCGTTTAACGGCTTCCTCTGAAAGTAGAAGCACATCGCTCGTATAGGAGGTATAGAATGTTTTATAAATTATCTTTTAGTATTATGCCTAAGGAACCAATCAAGTGGTCGATAACCATAAAAGAGCAGCTTTTTTAAATGGCCTACTTTAAAAGTCTGAGTCATGTCATGTACGCGTGTTCACTTTCCTTTTTTTTCATTTTTTTTTTTGTTGAATGTCATTGCGGTGATGGTTTTATTGCTTTAGACCCCCGTCCAGCGGGCAGGTTAGAGGAGCCACGGCACGACTGATGAGCGTGGCAGGAAATTGGCAGATGGAAGCATCCATTTCACCGCTAATTAGGGGATCCGGGGGCCCGGCGACTGACAGGGTTCAACTGGGCAATGCAGTGCCTGCCAGCTTCCATCCTGTGCGCTTTATAAAACGCTCTTTAATTCGGCGGCACAATATCATTAACTTTGTAAGTGGATGAACACAATGGACAAGCAATTTAATTAACTTCTTGCATTGAATGTTGGAGGGGAGACTAAATGAAATTAATGCACAATATTTCCCAGGGATGCGGCCAACCTTGGGAGAGGGTTCAGATTGTTGGCAGGTCAGGCGCTGCCATGGGTTTGGCCAATTACGCTTTGTTTAGGCCCATCCGTAATATTTTCCTCAAAAAGAAAATAAAATCAGTGGTTTCGGGATCAATCACAAGCACATGTCGCTTTGCATTCTGGGAGGGATTTTAGGAATAATAATAATAGAGGAAAGCCAGTTAAGCATCCGTCTGAAAAGCCTGACCGGGGCTAAGCACACGTCATACCAGATGCACACTACACAGTGCTTTTACATCAGATAAAGGATGAACAGGATGAACAGCGCTTCTGTTGCTGACTCCTGTTGCTGATGTTAAACACGGATGCGATGGCCTTCTCCTTTTTATAATCATTAACTTTGTCACTCTTAAACAATAGGAAGTCTACTCCATCACTTAATATCTAAATCCCTTCCTCTCTCGGCCCAAATCAGGCTCAGGTCTGGGCCAGGTCTGGATTGGATAGTCTGGACAATTTCAATCGAGAGGAGACTTGTGTCTTCAGTCATTTGATTGCAGGGGAGTGTTTATGAGATGGCTGGCTGGGAGGACATATGGGAGGAGACGATGGATCTCATCCTTAGATCGCAATCATCCCTCGGTCAACTGGACCAATTGAGAACCGACGGGGTTCTCGTTGTACTACTTTAAGCGTTTAAGTATTATTTGTTCATCATCACTTCCGAGTGCGTCGCCCCCCTGTCCCATCCACCCTACTGGTCCCGCGTCCCCTCGCCCCCTCCGCCCACCCCTTCCATCTCCTCACCCTTCACGTTCCGAGCAGACAAGGAGTCCTTCAGGAGCGTGACGGATGGCTCCCCCAGCACCCAACACCCACCCTCCAGCCCCGCACCCTCCCACCCCCACCCTCGGCTGCTTTCAAATCACAGGAAGTGACAGAAGAAGTTTTAATGAGAGTTTTGTTTGTGTGTCCAGTCAGGGCCTTCCAGCCGGCCGATGAATAATAGACACTGTGGCTCAATACGCTGAATACTCAATCAATGGCTCCCTGGGAGAGGGCCTTGGCAAACATGTATGGCGGGCCAGGGTTGGGGGTGAGGATGGGGGAAGGGGAGCGGGGAGGGAGAGGTGGGTGGGGTGGAGGCGGTGGGGATGGGGTGGGAAAGGGAAAAGGCTGAGTCCCCCTCTATCTCCGGCGGGCTGAACCGGTACCAAAAAAAAAAAAGAAAACCTGTCTGTCTCTATTGACCAGAGTTTCTTGTCTTTTTTTGGCGTCAGTGTTTTCCCTCGGCGTTGCTGGGAGGAGGAGGAGGAGGGTGGTGGAGGTTGGGGTAAGGGGTTCGGGTTAGGAATGGGGTGGGCGGGCGTGGGGGGTGGGTGGCGACAAACAGGCTGTTTGTGTGCAGTATTGGGCTTCTGTGCTGAAGTCCCCCTTCCGCTGCGTAATATCGAAGGCGCCGGGTTCTTTTGCGAAGGGTGAGGTTAGCGGACAATATACCGGCTAGCCGGCCAATGGCTAGCTGCTTGTTTTGTTTTTTTTTCTTGTCTTGTGTCCCCAAGGTTGACGCTTCTCTTCCCGTCGCCGTGATTGATCCGATTTTGAACCGTTTGAATTAACATTTGGGGTTTAGAGTGTGTTTAGAGGTTGGAGATATGAATACACAGCCTTATGTGGTGGCTAATGGACATATTATTGTGGCCATTAGTCAAAGCCTTGTCCCGATCCGCGCTCCCTAAGCCGTAGTGACATCACATGTGTTCCTGATGTATGGAGACACCGTGCTTCCATGACAGCATATCTGATTGACCTTTTAGAAAAGAGACTGTGTGGTGTGTGTGTGTGTGTGTGTGTGTGCATGTGCGTGTGTGTCACCCTCACACACACACATGCTCACGTTCTTTGTGTTGGCTCACATGTGATTTAACAGATGAGGGCACCCCAGGGATTTCCGTGATGCAATGAGATCGAGACAGGGCTGGGGGAGGGGTGGGGGGGCAAGAAGCAGCCTATTCTCAGAGAAGAGTGTTTGTGTGTGTGTGTGCGTGTGTGTGTGTATGTGTGGACAAAACGGCATTTTAAGATCACACAAGCTGCACCGATTCTTACTGGTCTCTATATACAGGAATAAACCTGATTGCAAATCCTGATTGCAAATTCACCATTGTATTCACACCAAAGGTGCAATGCATGCATAATAAATGGTAAATGGATCGCATTTATATTATGCGCTTTACGTGATTGCCTCACATTCACCCATTCACACACCGACGGCGGTGTCAACCATGCAAGGTAACAACCAACACGTCAGGAGCAGTTAGGGTTAGGAGTCTTGCTCAGGGACACCTCGACACTTAGCTAGGCGGAGCCCGGGGATCGAACGCAGCAACCTTCCTGTGGTAGAGCACGGTCTTACTTCCTGAGGCTTTCTGCCGGCCCCCATAATGCCACATAATGCCACATCCAATAATGCCACATCCATCTGTAATCGCTATCCAGCAACGTGACGTAAAGCGCAACGTGTCTCTGCTGAATGCAGTCGGCTTTGCATTCACAGTCAGTGGACTCCCGCCGCACTCTGCCGGCGGCTCGGCCTCGGACGGCATTAAGCCGTGCCCCCGTAAGTTGTACCGTGACACACTGATGGCGGTGAGGTGCGCGCGTGTCAGCTCTCCCGGGATTGGTCCTTGCCCCACCCCCATCTCCCGTCCCCACACCTCCGCCGCTGATTGGAGGTTAGACCTTGCGGCAAAATTATTACTTTTATGTTTGCTTTATGGCTCATTTTTCACACTAAACGCACAAAATCCATTCAAAGGTCAGCGGATCCCCGCGGCGGAGCTGGCCCCCGCCGCGGCCCTGCGTATCGACAGAGTGCTCAGCGGGCGCGGTGCAGGCATGCGGGGCTATGTACTGCCGCCATGATGCTCTCTCTATCTCCTACCAGACACAGTCTATTGGGACTTGTTCACTCCCCCCCACCCCCCAGTCCCACCCTCCCAGTCTGCTGGGGCTTTTGGAAATGTCAATTGTGCACGTCGCTCCGATGCACACACTAGACACACACACGCACACATACACACACACACACATAGACACACACACACACACACACACACACACATAGACACACACACACACACATACACACACACATAGACACACACATAGACACACACACACATAGACACACACACACACACACACACACACACACACACACACACACACACACACACACACACGCACACACACACACACACACACGGATCACAGAGGCATCACGGTGTGGCTGTCTGCCCTTATGCAGGAGCGGCACGGCCCACCAGGACCCGTGATAAGAGACGGCATCGGCGGAGCGAGCCATAAAACCGGCTTTTATGGCCGGCTTATTGTCTTTCTGTCTACAATTATGGCGATTACTCATTTCCCCTCTTACGCTCTCTGTGGCGCGCTTAATAGACTGCATTTAACTAATGGAAAATTAAGTAGGGGCTGTGGCGGGGCGGGGGGGGGGGGGGGGTTATAAATATGTAAAATATACTTTTAATTATTTCAAGTGAATCTGGCGGATGATCAATACAGCGGGACGTGACAAACATACGGCTGACACGGGCCATTGTGGGGCGGCCGGGCGGGAGATAAGCGGGGCCTGTCAGCACCGCCGCCGACCTAATGAATATTTTTCTGGCTGTCATGCGCTGAGACAAATGGATTAATTGCGCTCCCGCTAATATAATAGATTCTTCATGAAGAGTGGGCCGGGGGGATCGGGCGGGCGTGTGTGTGTGCATGTGTGTGTGTGTGTGTGTGTGTGTGTGTGTGGAGAGGCGAGGAGCGGAACGCTAGAACAGGAGGCCGGAACACGGCCGGTCGCCGCCGGGTTCTGAACCCTGACTCCAGATAAATATTTATTAGGGGGGGGGGGGGGGGTTAAGTAGGTTTTTTGCGATTACACAAATAGCCACTTAGGCGTGCCCGCTGTTCTCTGAACACTGATTAATGAATGTTTGTTAGGGAGTCGTATGAGATTGTTTTTGGCAGTCGCCCGGCGACACCGCCGTTTGGCCTTTTGGATAAATCAACATCTGTAGCAGCGGAGGTAATTTAGATTTATCTTGATTTTTGAAAGGCCAACGCTGGGCTCTTTTTCATTGAGGGGGGGGCAGTTGGTTTAAAAAAAACAAAAAGGAACACACGGTATGTGTTGGGAGTTTATTCATAAAGCTCACCTGACCTGACTGTGTTCAAGCTTATTCAGGCGGCGAGATGATAAGTCGACATCTTTTTAATGTTCAGGGAAATAATTGAGGTGTGCGAGTTTGCCGTCAAACTTGAGGGAGATGAATGGGGCATAACTTCTGCTATTTAACTTGCTGTCATTTGCTGTAATTTAAGCGTTTTCCCTCCTCTGCGTCAACTCAGTAAATCAAATGCAAAGGGCCAATTTTAATATCGACGGTGAGAGACAAATCGAACTGATCTTCACCCTTCACCTCCCTCCGTGTATGTGTGTGTGTGTGTGTGTGTGTGCGTGTGCGTTTGCGTTTGTGTGTGTGTGTGTGTCACGCTGCCGCTGACAGATTAAGGTGAAAAATAACATAAAGCCAAGACGAGTAAAAAAACAAATAAGTGAGATGTGGTGGTGATGAAGAGGATGAGAGGAGATGTGTGGTGTGTGTGTGTGCGTGTGTGTGTGTGTGTGTTGTGGTGTTGGGGGGTGCCGGGGGGGGGGCTGTTTCCTGGCTGCTGTCCTCCTGTCCCGGTGGAAGATAATGACCTTGAGATCCCCTCCCCTCAACACATCCCACCACCCCCCTACCCCCCCCCCCCTCTCTCTCCCCCTCCCTCCTCTCTCCTCCTCCCTCCTCTCTTCTCTCCCCTCTCCTCAGCCCCCTGGTGATTTTTTTTTTTTGTCTCCATCTCTTTTTGCGACTCTCTTGGCTGAACTTCTGTGTCAAGGAGATGGGCGGAGCCTCATGTTTGTGCTTTTGACAAATCAGCAATCATGTTGGACAACTGCTCCACCTGCAAGGAGAACACAGGCGGCGTCAGCGTGAGCACACAACCCACGCGGCGTGACGGACGATGAATGGAAGGCGATGAATGGCTACACGGGTGTGTTCGGCGAAGCCACATCAAACCCAGCGGACGGATTTGTGGACGAGTGACTTGACTGCCTGCCCCTTTGAAATATAACAGTAACACGTGGGGTTTTATGACGGCGATTAAGTGAAAAGGAATGATGTTTCAAATCAAATTCATTGTACTTACTTTTTATTTGACAGTGCGAAACGTGAGTCGATACACACGCAGCCAAAAAATAAGTAGGAAAACAGAGTAGGAACGTTAAAGCCGGAACAGACAGAGCGCTGGCTTCATAACGCGTGAAAAGTGAAAAGAAAAGATTTGATTGGCCGAGCGGAGCAGAACCAAATATGAGTCTCTTGCGGTAGTAATGGTATCAATTATAAACATAAGAAAATAAGACAAAGCCACAGAAGAAAATATGAGTCTCTTGCGGTAGTAATGGTATCAATTATAAACATAAGAAAATAAGACAAAGCCACGAGAAGAAGCCACACACTAACTATCTGCGTTTGACCGGATGGAGAGAGAGAGAGAGAGAGAGAGAGAGAGAGAGGAGCTACCTTATGCTGTCTGCCCACGTAGTAGAGGATGGGCAGGGGCTCCAGGTCCTGGGGGACGCAGCAGGGCTGGGCAGAGGCTCCCGGGTTGTGGTGCTTGTACAGAGCCAGGATCTGGGAGTGATTACAGAGAGGGAGAGAGAGACAGAGAGAGAGAGAGAGAGAGAGAGAGAGAGAGAGAGAGAGAGTTTAGAACCTCATTATATATATCTACCTCAACACGACCCCTGGCAAGAACTACATGACACTTCTGTGTCAAGGAGATGGGCGGAGCCTCATGTTTGTGCTTTTGACAAATCAGCAAATGTCTAATCTCAAGATGGTGTCGCCGCTCATAAATAATGCAGGGTTCCCCGGTGTGGGAGCGTGGCCTGGGCTCACCACACACACACACACATGTACACAGATCCACAAGCACACACAGATCCACAAGCACCACGTGCCTGGGCTCACCACACACACACACACATGTACACAGATCCACAAGCACACACAGATCCACAAGCACACACAGATACACAAACACACACAGATACACACACACAGATGGATGCACACAGATGCACACACACACTGACATACACACAGACACACACACACAGACGGACAGACACACACAGATGCACTGACACAGGCACACAACACACACCACACACACGCACACACACACACACACACACACACACACACACACACACACACACACACACACACACACACTAAAGCTGGAACGCCCAGAGACACAAGACACCCTGCCAGTATTGACACCTGATTGGCAGCTTGTCTCAACAGGGAAACCTTGGTTCTCCCTCAGGGTCCTCAGCGCGTCCCCGGGTACGGTAGTGGGTAACCCGGGTACGGTAACCTGGGTACGGTAACCTGCGTGGTGCCCTCTCTCTCTCTCTTACTCCGTGTGCCGTCACGCTCCGCAACTTCGCAACACTCAATTCCGCGGCTTTCCTCATCATAATAGTCTCTCTATCTGTTTTTGTCAGCCTCTCTAGCTCTCTCTCACCCTCTCTCTCACCCCCTCTCTCACAATCTCTCTCTCTTTCTGTTTCGGTCTCTTTCTTTCAGTCCTCGTCCAATGCACTCTCTCCCGTCTCTCTTTGTGCCGTAATGTAAGACTCTGAGAGAAAAGTTTTTCGTGGCGCAAAAACGAACGATCCCCCCAAAAAAAACTGAAGAAAGAAAGAAATAAAGAAAGAAAGAAAATAAGAAAAACGGTCTGAGCGATCTGAAAGACACAAGGGATTTGAACGCCTGGAGATTTGCCCCCTAAATGTTAAGCGGGCGACAGAAAGCAGTGTAGTGGACTGTGAACCGCATCGAATCCCCTTCCTCCCCCTCCACCCCCTCCCTCCCCGGTGGGTGATGGTGGGTCTTGTCGCAGCACCGCGACAAGACCAAGATCCAACCCCCCCCCCCCTCCTCCCCCCACCACCCCAATGTCCACCGCCTCCCACTTCTTCCCAGACGCGGGGATTGGCTCACCTCGTACCCCTCACCCCTCATCCCCCCTCCCCCCGTCCCCCCCCCCACGACTGGGAAGGTTTCCACGTTGGATCACTGAGGGAAAATTAAGATTTTAATCCGATTGAAGTTGATCTGCTCTCGTTTGCGACACCCCCCCCCTCACACCCCCCCCCACACATACACACACACACGCACACACACACACACACACACACACACACCTCCTTAAGCAAAAAAGAAGTCCTTCTGAATGTGTCCTTTACAAAGAGCCTCCAATGTTCAACCTCGCACATTAGTGTGTGCGTGTGTACGTGCGTGCCCGTGTGTGTATGTGTGTGTGTGTGTGTGTGTGTGTGTGTGTGTGTGTGTGTGTGTGTGTGTGCGCGTGCACGTGTGTGTGTGTGTGTGTGTGGACTGTAAGGCCATTGCACCTGTTTTGTGTGTGCGGGCATAACAGCTCCTGGCCGCTGCTCGTGCGTACGTGGCAATAGACTGTGGGAAGAGACTCCTTCACACGCATCAACAGTCAGATGTCTATCGTCCGCTATGGGCACTAATATATTATGTATACACGATGTATTCATGCTCTCTCTGTCTCTCTCTCTCTCTCTCTTCTCTCTCTGTCTCTATCTCTGTGTCTCTGTCTTGCAGGCACTGGGGAGTTGCTACTTTATCCACGACTCTTTGAAAAACATCCACCAGTTTGATTTCAAAGGTAAGCAGCAGCAAGAGATGCAGAACATGTGGAGAGTGTGTGTGTGGTGCGTGTGTGTGTGTGCTCGAGCTTGTACACGCACACACACAGGCACACATGCGCACGCACAGGCACAGGCACACACACACACACACACAGGCACACACAATTATACACTCGTCATAAAATACACAATTACTCTCTCGTACCACATCTCTCGAAATGGCTCACGCATGCATCACCCCCCCCCCCCCCCCACACACACCACCACCACCTCCTCCTCACCATCACCACCACCCCTACACCTCTACACCTCCACCTCCACATTGAAGCCATTTGCAGGCAATCCTTGCCCTCCTCCATCAAATTGCAGCTGATAGTGAGATTGGCTCCGGGGGGATAATGTAAGGCGAGCCGGGGGGGCGAGGGAAAATGGTTATTATGCTTATTATTAATATTGGGATTTAATTCGTGAGATTTTCCAGGGTTTTCCACCGGCGGCGAACGGTAATGGCGGCAGCCCGCCCCCGCGAGGTTATTGGCCCGTTACGGCCGTCCCATCAGCCGGCGGTGTCAAGAGGGGGCCTCCCGAGTGGTGGAGGGGGGGGAGGTCAGGGGGGTGGGTGGGTCGAGGTCCGGTGCCCGGGCTAATTAAAGAGCAGGAGAGGGAGAGGGTGGGGGGAGGTGTGGTGGTGAGCCCATAGGTTTCGAGGTGTGATGCCTCGCCATTACATCCCAGTCGGCATTAGCCACAGTCATCCCCCTCCCCGAGTGAAGGACAGGGCACGGGGGTGGAGGTGGCTCCCCCCCACTCCCTGCCCAGCCCCCCCTCCAGGTCCACCACACACACACACGCACATGCACACGCACGCACACACAGCAATTCTAATGTATTACACACACATGATCCACATTGAACATCACCAGTGGGACAGGCATCGCAAACCATCTTCTTGCGTTTTTTTTCCCAAAAGGGCCGGTTCTGAATCAAAGAGACTTTAACGTTTTTATTCAGACCAACTGTTACCGGTGCTAAATGAGTACCGTATTTTTCGGACTATAAGGCGCACTTAAAATCCTGTAATTTTCTTCAAAAATCGACAGTGCGCCTTATAAATCCGGTGCGCCTTATGTATTAACCCTCGAACCGATTTATGTGGCTACACGGGCGCTCCAAGATCTGTCAAGCAGCCGCGGCTTAACCTGGATTTGTCGGCGCATTACGGTTACCGCGGAGTAAATACTTGATGGATTGGTCGGCGCATTACGGCTACCACGGCGTAATACTAAGCCTTGCGGAGTAATAAGTACTTGGCTTCAACATAACCGGTAATATTATGGGTGGTGATAAGGACTGGAAGATGAAGGGATTTGATGGATTGTGGATGAGGAATGAACTGAAAAAGTGAGTGTATTGTTTTGTATTTATGTGTTACAACTGAACAATGTTGAGAGTTATTGTGAATGAGTTGAATAAAGTTCGATTTAATCTGACTGTTTTGTGGTGCTTAATGCGCCTTTAATGCGGTGCGCCTTATAATCCGGTGCGGCCTTATGTAATGAAAAATAGACCCGTTCATTGACAGTGCCGCCTTATAATCCGGTGCGCCTTATAGTCCGGAAAATACGGTATATACTGTATGTAGACATGTAAAAATGTTGCGTTAGTATTTTCACATTTAAAATCCAATGTATCAAGTCAAGGGAAGTATTTTGTGTGAAATGTTGGCCCAATTGCATTCTGAGGGTTTTCACTGGACTTTGTCCCAAAGCAGGAGACGCAACAGTATAGTCCAGAGAAGACCCATTGTGCTTTTAATTGAAACAACAGAACAACCAACTTGTGATTATTATTATTAACCCACTTGTGGTCATATTGCCCGTCACTCATGCACGAGGTTGACATGTGATCAGGGAAATACCATGCAGAGATATTGATCAGTTCTAAATGATGCAGGGAATGTTTGAATATGTTTGCAAAAGATATGAAGGTGCACCTTCATTCATTCAGGCATTCAGATGTTGTCCATGTCCAAACATATATTGCTAATTGCAAAACTAGATTAGTGTGATGGTTCTACATGTTTACAAAAAAAATGATATTTCAGATGCTTTGAAATATGACACTCAGTGTGTAGCAGGTTTTTTTTCAATATGCATTCATATTTAAATGGTTAATGGCGCACAGAGACAGGAAAAGATAATTTTACGTCCACAATGGTGGTAAAGCAGTAGTTTCCAAGCTGTACCATTAAAGTCTAATCTTTCAAAGGTAGGATTACATGTACATTTTGATCATTCTCCATATGTGACAAAGGGAACAACATCACAACAATCAGCCTCATTTCAGTATTTTCCTCCATATTATTTATTATTACTTTACTTCTCGTACACCGCCCCTTGAAACCACATGCAGTTATATCTGTACCCACTGCTGTAGCGAATCTGTTGCTTGCTCTCTCCCATGGCAGTGTGTGAGACTGTGAGTGTTGTTGTGACCAGCAGGGGGAGCAGTTGCCTGACAGAGGCCCTAGGCGGCCACTTCTCAGAGCACTCCCACTGGTTTATAGAGATGTGAGCCTCAAACCAGGACGTCATCATCAGGAATAAACTTTTTTGGACGCTCGTCTCATGTCAGGTTTGTTTTGTTTCTCTTCTCTCTCTCTTCCTCTTTCTTCTTCACTCACTAGCCAAGAAATTCCGGAAGATTGTCGGCAAGGAGACCTGCTCTGACACACTAGAGAGCATACCCATGCTGGAGAAGCAGAAGTTTCCCCAGGACTACTTCCCAGAGGTGGGTGACGGACACGTGACGACACCAACATTGACCACCAGCACCAACATTGCCTGACTGAGCTCGCAACGCTGCAAGCTGATTGGCTCACAGCACTGTCAAAGTTGACACCGATTTACGCGATGTAATGCGGAGCTATAATAACAAATACAAAACACACCCGAGGGATAGGAACATAGTAGAATTTAAAAGAAGGCAATTCGAAAGGAAGCAATATATCTAAATGGTTTGTTTTTGGCGTTGTGACGTTAATTCATTTTATTGAATCGATACAAGCATTAAAAGCTTTGAAAAGGAAAAAAGAAATACTTCAACGGATAAAGGGTAAAGGAGCATCTTAATGCACAACATTGGGC
>PIJE02001735.1:35000-43279 GCA_002895965.2 Coryphaenoides rupestris
TGTTACACACACTAGGCCTACATGTCATGGGGAGGCCACATCAACTAGAATAATATATTAATAAATAAACAGCAGCTGTGATTTAAGACCAGAGATTCAGTCAGTGTTCTTAAAGATCAATAGCCGTGTGTGTGTGTGTGTGTGTGTGTGTGTGTGTGTGTGTGTGTGTGTGTGTGTGTGTGTGTGTGCCTACTTGCCAACCTGATTGCCTCAATTATAGGAATGTACTCAAAAAGCCACTCCTTTCCACACCTCCTGTGTGGTGAGTGACAGGTCTAAGCCCCGGGAATTAGGGCCGCCGTGAACGTAAATTCTGCAGGGGGGCCGCACCAGAAGGAACCGATGTTGGTGGGTGGGTGGAGGGGGGGGGGGGGGGACATGGACCGTTCCATTCCCCCCGAAAGGTCGCCCCCTGATGGATTCGCTGGGGCCGCCATTTCCCCTCCCGTGGTTTTCCGTCATTCCAGTCTATTGGAGGCTTTCCTCACCTGCCAGCGCGTTCATTTATTTATTCGCTTTTGCCGCCATAATATGCGGCTGAGGGAGAAATAAAAAAAAATAAAAAATACCCGCACCCCACCCCACCCACCCACCTACCTACGGACCACCCGCACCCACACTGCATCATACGGATTTGTCATCGCCTTGTATAAATAAAGTATACGACCCAGACCTTAATGTGCCCTTGCCATTGATTGTTCCACGCCAGCCATAGGAGAAGACAGGGGCGGGAAAATGGCCGACAGGCAGTAGATCAAGATCCATATAAGTTTGTATTTGCTGTTTGGCACCGGCGGCGCCGCCCATAAAAGCATTGACTTCTCATACCCTTTTAGTGCCCTCCGTTGTAAAGCTACGCCAGCGTGGCTGTAATTACTCCCCCAGCTCTGGCCCTCCTCGGCGTGGAGAAGCATGCTTCCGTTACCCCTCACCCCCCTCACCCCCGTCTCACCAGCCCCCCCCACACCCCCCGGTCTCGAAGGAACGGTTTGGCGGCACACGGGGCATTGAGTGAATGCGAAGAGCCCGCTAAGTTGTGGAAGTGACTCCAGTTAGAAGTGAAACTCAATTTGGACGCACACGGCGCTAACGTGGGACACGTGTAGCGGACAGCTTGTTGTTGTTGTTGTTGTTGTTCCCAGGGATCAACAAGGAGGAAGGAACCGTTCTTGTGTAATACAGAAATCTGCCCCCCTCCCCCAGAACACACCTCTGTTATTTATGGTGGTCCAGTGTGTTGAGGATATGAAAGGTCATAGAAATGAACTGGGCAATGCACCAGTGATGTTGTAAGGAGGACGGGGGGGGGGGGGGGGGGGATGTCAGAGAGTTCGGCACAGGGAAAAACGTCGGAGGCAAAAATAAGCGCGATTTTGTTTATTTGTCAAATGGTTCGTCCTGATTGGGGGAAAAAAGCAAATGTCCGCTATATATATCTATATTCAGTATATACAGTATATGGGTGTGGTGTGGTGTGATGTGATGTGATGTCATCCTACTGCACGCCGCTGCCCGACATCCCATTATGTCCCTCTGTCTTCCATCCCCCCCCCCTAGCAGCAGCCACCCCGGCCACCTATCAACCCCCACCCCTACCACCCTCCACCCATACCGTCCGGCGTGTCCATGCTGGACCTCGACACGGCCGTACATCACTGTCACACGGGAGGTGTGGAGGGTGGTGGGGTAGAGAGGTGGATGATGGGGGGTGGAGGTGGAGGTGGAGGTGGCATCTCTATCCTAGCAGCAGAATGTCAGGCCGCGTGCGTGACACACAGCTCCGCCACCTTTACCGCTCTCTCCTCCTACCTGCCTGCCTGCCTGTCTGACTGACTACCTGGCTGCTCTGGGTGCAGGGCGCTGCAACACAGAGCATTGGTCAACAGTCGTCATTTGTAATATACTCAAATATATAAAGTTTCCCCTTTAACAACAACCAGTTATTAATAGAGTACTGTAGATAATATATATTTGACGCATGGACATTAATTTGAATCTCTAACATTTTGTAGATGTTGCAATTGGTTTCCTCGATATAGATATAGATATAGATATACCGTATATATACACATGCACACACGATCGATGGCAACATAGTGTTCTAGAATACCAAGGCCTGACTCTAGTCTTGGCATATGCGACGTGTCTGTGTGTACTCTGTAGGTGTGTGTGGCAGGCAGACAGAGAGAGAGAGAGAGAGAGAGAGAGAGAGAGAGAGAGGGGGGGAGTTGGAGACATCAGCGGTGGTGATGATAATGGTGTTTGAGGGAGAGATTACATGGCGGCAGACAGCATCTGTGTCATCCTCTCCGCTCCACTGAGAAGCCGTCGCTAGGCAATCTTGATGTCGCCATGTCAACCGGCGGGAGGCGATGCTGCGAGGCGCGTGCGGGCAGTAGCGCTGATCACACTCATGGCTCCTGTGCCGAGCTGCTGGTGTCTATGAAGATTGATGTCCGGAAATGGGTGTGTGTGTGTGTGTCTGTTTTAAAAATATGGCGTAATTAAAGTCCAGTCTCTTAACGGCTAAATGTTTGGGACCCAGAGAGCCAAAAAAAGGAAAACTGTAATGCTTTTGCTGCTCGGGATTGTTATTTATGAGATGATTATTTTTCTGAAATAAATACAGAACTACATCATCAGGAAACTGAAGTAGGGACATTTAAAGACTTATTTTTAATAGTTTGTGCTCATTTGTATTTTTGGGGGACTCTTCTTTGATGGTTGTGTGTGTGTGTGTGTGTGTGTGTGTGTGGTGTGTGTGTGTGTGTGTGTGTGTGTGTGTGTGTGTGTGTGTGTGTGTGTGTGTGTGTGTGTGTGTGTGTGTGTGTGTGTGTGTGTGTGTGTGTGTGTGTGTGTGTGTGTGTGTGTGTAAGCAAGTGGGGAGGGGGGGGAGGTCAATCAGTCAAACGTGGAGGAAATGGTGCAATCTGAGGCCGGGTGTCAGGGAAGTGATGGATTTTAATGCTGTGATTGTAGTTAATGGCTCTTTAAATTAAATCCAGATTAAACGTCTCTGGTGGGAGTCGGGGATGCTTGTAAGGGGGGACAGGGATGGGCCTCCCTCCTTCTCTCCTTCTCTTCCTCCCTTTCTCTCTTCCTCCACTTCTCTCCCCTCGCCTCACTCTGTCACTGCTCACAACAACTCTTCATCTCTGCTCATCATCCTCTCGCTCGTTCTCTCGTTCTCTCTCTTTCTGTCTCTCTCTCTTTCTCTTTGTCTCTCTCTCTGTCTATCTCTCGCTCCCTCGCAACTTATTATTGGTGTTGCAACTGGCAGCAGGTACATAATCCAAGCCGCTTTTTAAACTCTAACAGAGGAATCCTGCCCTTTTACTAATTAATTAAATGGAGTTGGACGGCGGGTACCAACCGATTACTCCGAGTCCCAAGGGTGATCCATCGAGCCTCATGTTTGCACTGCAATCATTTCTCTTTGAGTTAACCCCCCCCCTCCCAACCCTCCTTTCTTTACCGAGCCACGCTGTGACTCTTAAAGAGATCCCCCTTTCCCAGGCATGCGGGGAAGGACTCTGTACAACAGCCCGTTGGCGTAGCAGACCGCCCTCCCGCCTCAAGTGAAGCCCAGACTTCCGAGTCACAATCATTCCGGAGAGCGAGGTGTAATTGGGACCATACATCCCCATGCAGTATGGCTTAATTCGAGTATGCTAATGTAATTCAATTTAATACAGTTAATCTCAGAGTAATGCCACCTGAAGGATGCGCGGCGCAATCAAATAGCTCTCAGCCGCGCAATTTCCATCTGAGATCTTCAAATAGAATTAGTCAATTTGTAATTATGGTGACCCGGGCCCCGTAATTAGTTTATTCATCAGCGCAGTTAACTCGCCATTAAGGAGTACGAGAGCGATGGAGAGAACTTGGAACACAGAGAGACATGGAGAAGGGGAGAGATGAAGGCAGAGAGGAAGAGTGTGATGGAGTGGTGGGGAAAAAAAGGACTTGTCTCTCTTCTCAAAATGGGAACACTCCCAACCTCAGTTTGTCTCGTGTAATAACTAGCTTCGTGGCGAATCATGTGCCGCTTTAAGAGGATCTTTTGACTTGTGATTGGATAATTCACTCAAGGCCAGCGGACTTCCATCCAATGCTCCACGGGTAGATTGGTCAGACTCATAAGCGGTGCTCAGAGGGTTTGACTGCTCGGGGATAATGTGATCGCTGATCGCTTTGTGATAAAATCTAAATAAATTCGAAATAAATGTGATGTGATGTGATGTAGAATTTAAATTATAATTGTGTAATGCAACGTAAAAGACCATTATCTTATCTGATCTTCTTCTATTTTATGTATTCATAAGAAATGTTCTCATCCAAATAATGTAAATATAATCTCTTGTAATGATTATTTTTAATAATTCTTGCGATTCGTGCCGAGAAGCCGCAACTCTCCTGCAGATGTGTGTGTGTGTGTGTGTGTGTGTCACTGTGTATTTATTTATGTGTATTTAGTGTTCACCATTAATTACTCATAACCATTATTTGGGTTATTGGGTAGCCCAATTTATTTCTGAATACCTTTTAAAATTTACATGAACACAATTAGTAAACACGAACAAATTTAGGACCATTCGTTGACTCTTAAATAGCTATTAGTTGATGCTTATTACTGCATTAACCAATGTTCATTCTTAATGGTAAAGTCTTGCCCGTTATTCTTTGGTGGCCATTGCTGTGATCCAACTGGTAACACTGGACTGTCCTTCTCCTCCACAGTGCAAGTGGTCCAGAAAGGGCTTCATCAGGACCCGATGGGCCCTGGCGGACTGGTGAGGCCTTCTCTTCTTTGTTGGTGTTGTTGCTCTGTGTGTGTGTGTGTGTGTGTGTGTGTGTGTGTGTGTGTGTGTCAGTCATCTTCTGCCGAGCTTCTATTCTTTTTGTCGTTTGAAAACATTCATGTCGACGCTGATTGACGCCGCAAACGAAAACGTAACATAAGGTTTCCTTTTCGACGCCGAAGCCCAACGGAAAGATGGGGGGGGGAGAGAGAGAGAGAGAGAGAGAGCAAGTGAGGGAGTGGGAGAATTAGAGGGAGAGAGAGTGATAGGGAGCAAGTTAGAGAGAGGGAACAAGTGAGAGAGGTGGAGAGGGGGAACAAGTGAGAGAGATGGTGGAGAGAGTGAGAGAGCGAGCGAGAGAAGGGGGGTGGGAGATGAGGATACAGATCTCAATAGATGTGCACTTGTACACTGCGACCTCCCTCTTCCCTGTTACAGCCCCCCCCATCCTCTCCCCCCTCCCTCCCATTCCACCGCTCTGGTCTTCATTAGGCTGCTGGTTCTCTGCTGGCCACCGCCACCGCTACCGGCCAAACACTCACTGTTGTAGCTCTTTAGTCTGTGTGTCGTCCCTTTATTAGATTACACACACACACACACACACACACACACAGCCACCCCCCCGCCTCCTCATTGTTATTTTATATATCCATTTTTCTACCTCTCTCCCCTCTCCCCCCGCGCCGCGGCGTTGGTATTCAGCCCGGCCGCGCGCGTTTCCATTCCATGTAATGTTTTCTGTCATCTGTCATGTGCGAGTTGCGCGGCTAACGCGATTACGCCTAATCCAATACTCTGCCGCCCACCTCCGCCCACCCCAACCTACACGTAGCCAAACCACCACCCACTCCCCTTCCCCCTTCCCTCCCCCCTCACTCTCGATGGCACGCTGTCCAAGTGGAGGACTCAACTATCTCTCACGGCCGCCTCGCTCTCTTGTCTATTTCATGTGGTCTTGACCCCCCACCCCACCCACCCTGAATAAGAGCCGAGTTACGTGGTCAAGTGGGTCATCTGTGGGTGAGGAAGGCCCAGTCGCTGATGGGGCCGGTATAGATTTGAAGGCTATCGGGTTCACTGGGGGTTAGTGTCTCTCTATCAATACACTATATATAGGGGACATTTCAGGACAAATGGGCAAAACAACAACACATGAAATTGAAAATTACAAATATATGCTTCAGCCTATTTATATTTAATATAAATGCTGAACAAAACACACACATTGTACACACGCATGCTATTCTCACACACACACACACACACCACACACACACACACACACACACACCACACACACACACACACACACACACACACACACACACACACGACACACACACAACACACACACACACAACACCACACACACACACACACACACACACACACACACACACACACACAAGCTTTATCTGCACTAACAGCCGTGTCTAATACCCGCGGCGGGGCCGTTGTGTCCGCCTGAGGTATCAGCGGTCGGGTCAGAAGGTAACGCTCTGTTTACACGATCCGCTTCCTAAAGCACTCGCCGTGACCCGGCCGTGCGAGAGATGACTTTTGCTCGGCCTTTTGTAGGGAGCGAGGGAGAGGGAAAGAGGGAGGGAGGGAGGGAGGGAGGGAAGGAGGCGAAGAATCGCACACATTAGCTGCAGCGGCCTGGCTGTGAATAGGCTTGAAGGTGGGGGGTCCGGGGCCGTGAAAAAAAAAATTGGGGGGGTGGGGGGTGGGGGCTGGGCGCCCCGGTGTCTTCGTTGGGGGGCCCCCACCCCATTAGCGGCGTCATCACAGTTCATTCAGGGAAACTGTAACAGTGTCAGTGACATTCTCCCACAAAGATGCACTCCTTTACACAGTCTATAAACATGCTTCACCCCCCCCATCCCCCATTCCTCCCCCCCCACCCCCATTCCTCCTCCTCCTCCTCCTCTTGCCGCACAATTCACCGTGCAGTGACACCCCCCCCTGAAAACGGGTGCTTTACAAGAGTGGTTCTCACTGTGGTAGTGAAGGGACACACACACACACACACATATATACGCACGCATACACGCACACATACACACAAAGACAGACAGGGGGTCAAACACTAATTTATAACAACTCTGCTCCCAGGGCTTTTACAGCCCTGAAGCACAAAAGGAAACTACCCGCGAAAAAGACAGGTCTTATTTCCCTCCACCGATTCCTTTCCCTTGCTCAACGTGACACACACACTATCACACTCGCGCGCACGGAAACCGAAGTTCTCTCTGGAGCAGCTCCGGTTGTTGACACGCACGGCAATTTATACATCGATGCGTACGCTTGGGGGGGGGAGGGAGGAACAAAAACTTTATCGATATCTAACAAATGCTTAACATTTGACAAAACAGCGAACGATACCGCAACCGTAACGCCCTAAAAGACCAGCCGGATCTTAATCCCGCTTCTGAGCGTTCCGGGGATTATGGTGGTTGATTGGCGGGCCGGGCTCCCACGTAACAGACACCGATTACCGGGATTAGCAGGATCGCTATCGGAATCCCGGCCGGAGATTGACAAGATGACTTACCGCAACGACTCAAACACCCGGGGATTGACTCCAAATCGTACAATGGCGGTGGCGGCCGGAGCTAACCCATTGTGGGTGAATGTTGAGAATTCTGGGTGGGGTGGGGGGGTGAATGTTAACATTGGGAAGAATGTGCTGGGGTGACAACTGAGTGAATGGGGCCAGGGGTGGACCCTGTCAGGACCTCTGACATGCCGCGGGACAGCCATCCACCTCCCTGTTAACTAGCAACGCCTCCCCACCCACCGGCCCACCCCACCCCACCCTACACCCATCCTCAACAGCACCCGACCGGCCTACCTAACCACCGCACCACCACCATGGATGTTCTCGAAACCCACCCTGTCCAAGAGACAGGAGAGGGGGTGTGGGGGGGAGACAGGGTTTTAGGGTGTAGGGGGGAGTGTCGAGTGTGGTAGGGGGTGTGGTATGGGGGGTTGGGTGGGGTTAGGTGGGTGGATGGATGGTGGGGTTGCCGGCGGCACTGAGAGGGTTAAGGCAACTCAAGCCAGTGGTTAGCACGCTAAACATATCCACTAGGGGGTCGAGGGTTGAGCCTTGCTATACCTTCCCTGGGTGGGAAACAAGTCTCTGGTCCCGATCAGAAAAAAAATAAAAAAGATTTGCATGTATCATCGAGTATACTGTAGTATAGCGGTGTACCGTCGCACAAGGAATACAAGTTCAGCTTTCTACAAAGCAAGGCTTGGTGACTTGACGTGGACTGGGCGGGGCTTGACACTTGTGATTGACAGGTAGACACTTCTTTCCTCAACGATTCATTTTAATGGCTCGCCACCACTGTTGGTGTCCAGGAATCACTTCCTGGGTGGCTGTTCACTTGGTTGTGTGTGTGTGTGTGTGTGTGTGTGTGTGTTCCCATCTCACATGAGCCGTCAGCGGAGTTGGGTCTTATTTATGGG
>PIJE02001735.1:43296-55796 GCA_002895965.2 Coryphaenoides rupestris
TCTGTATTTATGCAGGGGGGGGGGGGGGGGCTCAGGGCTGAGTTGAAGAGTTTTTGGTTGGTGGGTTCCAGAAGGGGTGAGATAAACAGGTTTACCCCGGGGGGACGGGGACGGAGGGGGCGGGGCGAGAGAAAGTGAGAGGCAGCAGGAGATAGATGGAGACAGTTACTGGGGAGGATTAACCCCACTTTCACACTAGACCTCTTCAGGGTGAAGAGTCACACATGCACGCACACACGCACATGTGCGCACACACACAACACACACACACACACACACACACACCACACACAACACACACACCACACACACACAACCACACACACACACCACACACACACACACACATATATATATCTTTTTCAAAAATCTAAATAGCAATAATATTACATAAAAAAAATCTGAGGAACACATTTGTGCAATTGGAAATGTATAGAATTAAAAAATATAAAAACAACTAAATTAATGAATGAAATGAATGAACCTAAGATGTTAAATCAATCACACACACACTAATTCCTAATGTGCTTGTAGTGTGTCTGTATGTTCTGTGCTTTACCACAAATTGCCTCTGGGAGGACATTAAAGTTTCCCTGAGTCTCCCATCCCCTTATAACATCCACCACGGCTCGATGCTGACAGAGGATGTTCCTCCGGTGGAGTGGTGCAGCAGCATGGTTCTATCTGCAGCAGGAGCATGACCATTGGCTGTCTCCTACAGAGCCCCCATTCCCCTGCCTCTTTCAGCCCGTTGTTCTGGGAAAAGCCTAAAGGGAAACATTTAGATTGGAGGCAGCTCCTTAAGAAAGGCCCTGACAGTTGACTGATGACCGTCCGCGGCGTAACAAAGCCCGGCTGTGTGGTCGCCGGTGCGCCCCGCTACCTCCCCATGGGAAACTAATTGCTCCCGATTGTTAAAGGCAACATTATTTTTCTGCCAATCATTGGCCCTCAATGGCCCCGAAAATAAGCATGAAATGGTCCTTTCAGGGGACAAAACGGTTAAAATGTCCCCAATGTTGATCAAATTAACTTCAGCACCGTGACAATGGACTATATTTGTGTGAAAATAATGGCGGCCCACAAAGGCAGCCTTTATGCGTGGATTTCACAGTTGTAATGTAAAACTGTTCCCCCTGAACCCGACCAGCCAATTTGAATTGGGGGGGACGGGGGAGTGGAAAGAGAAACAAACTTCCATACACAATAGTAGAGTTACAAAAAGAAGGAGAAGAAAATGACGGGGGGGGGGGACAGCCGAGTTTGATCCCATCCTGCTCCATCATTTGGCAGGGTTTGCTCGCATCCCTCAGCTTTCCTAAGCTACTAACAATTTTTTAAATTAAACCCTTCACTTTCACCATTACCTTTCTTAGCTCAACCATGTCTTAGCAACCGTTTCGCGCTGACCTATAGCGGCCACTTTTGTGGACCGCCATTGCCGTTGGGACCTGACACAACGGCATAACGACAGTGAATTGTGAATAGTTGCACCAGTACTTTTGCCCTCTTAATATTCATTCCACTCACAACCACACACACGATCACACACCACACACACACGCCCACACACACCACACTACTACACACCGCCCAACACACCCACACACGACACACACATTAACAGACACACACACAGCACAACACGACACACACACACACCGCCTCCGACTCCAAAAACAGCAGTAAGAGAAATGAATCCTGCTACCCGACGCTCTCCTAATATGCCAACCGAAACGCTTAATAATTACAAAACAATAATACAACAACACACACCACACACACACCACACACACCACACACACCACACACACCACACACACACACCACACACACCCCACCCACACCCACACCCACACCCACAGAAGGAAAAAAAATTCTGAGTCAACGGGACTAAATCCTGCCCAGCACAGTGCAGCCCTGAGCTGACTTCCAAAGCAAGAGAAGAGCACACAGAGAGAGAGCGAGAGAGAGAGAGAGAGAGCGAGAGAGAGAGAGAGAGCGAGAAGGGAGGCAAGGGTGGGAGGGTTCCAGAGTCGAGTTTCTTCTCCCTTTGCTCTCGTGGAGTGGAAGGGAACTGGAGCTGAGCAGCAGCAGCAGCAGCATGCACCACTGCGCCCGTTCAAGCCCCCCGGGTTCCTGCTGGACTCCTTCCTCCCTCCTTGACTCATTGTTCCCCACCCCACCCCCGACAGCCACCCTCAACTACTGGCCCCGCCGCCTCCACCACCTCCACCTCCAAAGGGCCCCGGCCGCGGCCCTTTGGAGATAAAGACCACGGCCGGTTTGGGCCACAGAGGAAAAGGCTTATCAGATGTGTTCTCAATGGGCCCTAAGCCGCCTTATTAAGCCGAGGGGGGAGGGGGGGGGGAGTGGGGGTGTGAGATAAGGGAGTGCGGCTCAACCAGTCATCTGAGGTCTGGCGGGTGAGGGAGCAACACTCACCCTCCCTCCTCCCCCTGGTGGGAGGGATTCATTTCCTCTCTACTCTCTGTAGGGAAGCTGTCGAGTTAAGGAGAGAGTCAGGGTGGGAGAGAGAGAGAGAGAGAGAGAGAGAGAGAGAGAGAGAGAGAGAGAGAGAGAGAGAGAGAGAGAGAGAGAGAGAGAGAGAGAGAGAAAAAGAGGAAGAGAGGAGAGAGGGTGAGAGAGAGAGGTGGGTGGAGGAGAGAGGAAGAGAGTGTGAGAGAGAGAGAGAGAAAGAGAAAGAAAGAGAGAGACAGAGAGACGGACACATTTTGGCCGACAGATACCTCCTCCCACCCACCCCCCCTGATTTTTTTTTCCTGCACGGGTCTTTTTCTCCGGGGGTCCAGGAGTCAGCGCGGGGGGACAATGGGCAAAAAGACGGTTCCCAACCCGGCCCGCTGAATGGAGACCCTGTTGGTGGCAATGCCGCCATTCAAAGACCCCGAGCCGTGGGGTGGGGGGGTGGGGGGGAGGGCATTGTCCTGGCCGACCGGCGCAGGAGAATGGAGTTTGCTGGTGGCTGCCAAAAGGTTAGCGCCGCCGCTGAAAGAAGAGGCTCATTATTCACTGCCCCTTACAGAGCCCCCCCCATCCTCTCCACCCCCCTGCAAGGCCCTAAATACCCCACCACCCCGCCTCCCCACATCTTCGCCCACCCCCCCCTCCCCCCACACACATACACACCCCCACCCTGTCTTTTCTGACTCATGTGGTCCGGATTTGCACTGTGACTCTCAAACACCCCTGCCCCCCACAGACACAGTGATATACACAGCCTGCTGCATTGGTTGTACAGACAGAGTGAACCCCCCCCACTCAAAGTATATATCACCTACACCCCCCCCCCCCCTACCACCCCGCCCTCCTACCAGAAAAAGGAGGGAGGGGCTAAAAGACACCTCGCCACAGTCATCTACTTTTTTAGCGCTATCCGGCCGAGCAGTAAGAACACGGATAGTATCGGCCACCCGGGGGTAGAGAGGGAGCGTGGAAACTGCCACTCAAGCCCAAACAACCCAAGCTCCACCTCCCCAAGCCCCACCCACCCACCCTTCAACCTATAAACAACAGAGTTTAGCCAAAGTTTCTACAAGCCCACGACTTCAGATAAATCGTGAGAGTGTGACAAAAGCTGAAAAAAAGGGGGGAGAGAGAGAGAGAGAGAGAGAGAGAGAGAGAGAGAGAGAGGAAAACAAACATAATCCATGAGAGCCAACAGAAGCACCCGGAATAGCCTTCCCGTTTCAAACTTCATTTAACGGCGGGAAATCCAAGCCGAATCTTGGACCGCCGCCGTAGAAATACCACGGCAATAGGGGCCGCCATATTCCTCAGAACACACCCCCCCCCGTGCGCGCCGCTGGCAATTAATCAGACAGAGAACGTGAGGAAGGCGAGGAACCCACACACACACACACACACACACACCACACACACACACACACACACACACACACAAAATCAAGATCTGTCGAACAACAGTTTTAAAAAAGGCTCCGTCATAACTCAGCGGGGTCCTTTGGGTGCCGGTCATAATGTATGCCGGTCGTATACATGCATGTAGTTAGTCAAAGTGGCGGCTGGCATGGCAGGAGCAGTGTGTGCGTGTGTGTGTGTGTGCTACGCCACACATTCAGACGCCATTAGACGACGCCCCCCCCCACACACACACACACACACACACACCCCCCCTCCGGTTGGCTGACCAGGCGGTGCTTTAATTCCCGTGTTTGCAGGGCCAGGTGAGGAGGGTGGAGGGGTGGGGTGGTGGAGGTTTGTGGGGTGGAGTTGGGTTGGGTGATGGTGGTGGAGGTGGAGGTGTTTTAAGGGCACTTTATCATTCTGCTCCACTGCTGTAAATGGATACGCTATAAATCACATTAGCTGCACGGCCCACCAGAAACTGTTTTCCTGGGAGGTCTGGCTAGGCGCGTTCTGGGCTAGCCGCGCGTGTTGAACGTGGGTGCCTGAGGAGGTAGGTGGCTTGAGAGGTGGTGGCTGAGGAGGGTTACCGTGGCTAAGAGGAGGTTAGGTGGGCTGAGGAGGTGGTGAAGCTGAGGAGGGTAGGTGCCAACTGAGGAGGGGTAGGTGGGCTGAGGAGGGTAGGGTGGGCTGAGGAGGGTAGGTGGCTGAGAGGTAGGTGGCTGAGGAGGGTAGGTGGCTGAGGAGGGTAGGTGGCTGAGGAGGTAGGTGGCTGAGGAGGGTAGGTGGCTGAGGAGGGTAGGTGGCTGAGGAGGGTAGGTGGCTGAGGAGGGTAGGTGGCTGAGGAGGGTAGGTGGCTGAGGAGGGTAGGTGGCTGAGGAGGTAGGTGGGTGGGGGGGCGCAGTGGATATAGAAGTGGATGACACAACGTCATCCATGACTTCACCTTCGACATATACTGTATATAATATTTGAACACTTGTGATCAGTATATATTAAGTATGCATGTTAAATAATGAGGATGTATTTCTTTATCTCTTGCTCTCAATCAAAGAATTTTGAATGAATTGTTCATTTTAGATTAGATACATTTTGATTCATTGATTAATTGCAAAAATAAACAATAGATAAATTGCTAGAAAAATTGTTAGTGGCACCCCAAACTAAAACGCTTACTATTACAAAATATTATGTATAGTATACCATATTATACTATTATATATATAATAACTTCTGGTGAAACAATCGAGGAGGGTGCGTGGGTTGCGGTTGGGTGTGTGTGTGTGTGTGTGTGTGTGTGTGTGTGTGTGTGTGTGTGTGTGTGTGTGTGTGTGTGTGTGTGTGTGTGTGTGTGTGCGTGCGCATACCAGTCTAGGACGTAGCCCAGGGCCTTCTGTCTGGTCCCAGAGTAGACGGAGGGGCTCTTCTCCAGGGCTATCAGGTTGGAAGCGTCGTGGAACAGGTGAATGTTGACCAGATCAAAGGCACTGGAGGGGTGGAGGAGGAAGAGGAAGTCAGTCACTTCAACAGGAAGTCGCTCAATAGGATACAGGTCCATGTTGGACCACTACAGGTCTATTCTGGACCACTTAGAAGGACAGTCCAGTGTTACCAGTCGGACCACAGCAATGGCCACCAAAGAATAACGGGCAACACTTTACCATTAAGAATGAACATTGGTTAATGCAGTAATAAGCATCAACTAATAGCTAGTCGTGGAACAGGTGAATGTTGACCAGATCAAAGGCACTGGAGGGGTGGAGGAGGAGGAGGAGAAAGAGGAAGAAGAGGAAGTCAGTCACTTCAACAGGAAGTCGGTCAATAGGATACAGGTCTATGTGTGTGAATATAGGAAACATAAAATTGACTACATAATGTGTATGAAAATGAGCTTACTTAAATTTGTTTTGCCAAAACATAAGGAATACGTGTTAAATTAATATCACGTATATGAAATGTTAAGCAAGCCGAATATTTATTTGATTCGTCTATAAATATACTTCAGTGTAAAATAGCTTTACTAGATACACAAGCTATTTAACAATAGATTCACATTTACATTTAGGGCATTCGGCAGATGCTTTTATCCAAAGCGACTTACAATAACGTCATTTATCAAAAGGAAAATCTATTATTAAATACAGTACTACAGCGATACCAACCACTTCATAGCAAGGTAAGCGTGTAGCCGCGTGGACACTATTACCATCGTTGTTGATGATGAGGATACAGATCTCAATAGATGTGCACTTGTACACTGCGACCTCCCTCTTCCCTGTTACAGCCCCCCCCATCCTCTCCCCCCTCCCCCCTCCACCCCGTCTCCCCTCCCATCCCAACTCCGCTGACGGCTCATGTGAGATGGGAACACACACACACACACACACACACACACACAACCAAGTGAACAGCCACCCAGGAAGTGATTCCTGGACACCAACAGTGGTGGCGAGCCATTAAAATGAATCGTTGAGGAAAGAAGTGTCTACCTGTCAATCACAAGTGTCAAGCCCCGCCCAGTCCACGTCAAGTCACCAAGCCTTGCTTTGTAGAAAGCTGAACTTGTATTCCTTGTGCGACGGTAAACCGCTATACTACAGTATAC
Source organism: Coryphaenoides rupestris (assembly GCA_002895965.2). Taxonomy (NCBI): domain Eukaryota; kingdom Metazoa; phylum Chordata; class Actinopteri; order Gadiformes; family Macrouridae; genus Coryphaenoides; species Coryphaenoides rupestris. Next base: position 49,790 of record PIJE02001735.1, read on the forward strand.
TCGATGATACATGCAATTTCTTTTTTTTTCTGATCGGGACCAGAGACTTGTTTCCCACCCAGGGAAGGTATAGCAAGGCTCAACCCTCGACCCCCTAGTGGATATGTTTAGCGTGCTAACCACTGGCTTGAGTTGCCTTAACCTCTCAGTGACCGCACCGGCACAACCCCACCATCCATCCACCCACCTAACCCCACCCAACCCCCCCATACCACACCCCCTACCACACTGACACTCCCCCCTACACCCCTAAAACCCTGTCTCCCCCCCACACCCCCTCTCCTGTCTCTTGGACAGGGTGGGTTTCGAGAACATCCATGGTGGTGGTGCGGTGGTTAGGTAGGGCCGGTCGGGTGCTGTTGAGGATGGGGTTAGGTGGGGTGGGGGTGGGCCGGTGGGTGGGGGAGGCGTTGCTAGTTAACAGGGAGGTGGATGGCTGTCCCGCGGCATGTCAGAGGTCCTGACAGGGTCCACCCTGGCCCCATTCACTTCAGTTGTCACCCCAGCACATTCTTCCCAATGTTAACATTCACCCCCACCCCCCCCCCCACCCACCCAGAATTCTCAACATTCACCCACAATGGGTTAGCTCCGGGCCGCCACCGCATTGTAACGATTTGGAGTCAATCCCCGGGTGTTTGAGTCGTTGCGGTAAAGTCATCTTGTCAATCTCCGGCCGGATTCGACGATAGCGATCCTGCTAATCCCCAGGTAATCGTGTCTGTTACGTGGGAGCCCGGCCCGCCAATCAACCACCATAATCCCGGGAACGCTCAGAAGCGGGATTAAGATCCGGCTGGTCTTTTAGGGCGTTACGGTTGCGGTATCGTTCGCTGTTTGTCAAATGTTAAGCATTTGTTAGATATCGATAAAGTTTTTGTTCCTCCCTCCCCCCCCCAAGCGTACGCATCGATGTATAAATTGCCGTGCGTGTCAACACCGGAGCTGCTCCAGAGAGAACTTCGGTTTCCGTGCGCGCGAGTGTGATAGTGTGTGTGTCACGTTGAGCAAGGGAAAGGAATCGGTGGAGGGAAATAAGACCTGTCTTTTTCGCGGGTAGTTTTCCTTTTGTGCTTCAGGGCTGTAAAAGCCCTGGGAGCAGAGTTGTTATAAATTAGTGTTTGGACCCCCTGTCTGTCTTTGTGTGTATGTGTGCGTGTATGCGTGCGTATATATGTGTGTGTGTGTGTGTGTGTCCTTCACTACCACAGTGAGAACCACTCTTGTAAAGCACCCGTTTTCAGGGGGGGGGTGTCACTGGCACGGTGAATTGTGCAGCAAGAGGAGGAGGAGGAGGAGGAATGGGGGTGGGGGGGGAGGTGGTGGGGGAATGGGGGATGGGGGGTGAAGCATGTTTATAGACTGTGTAAAGGAGTGCATCTTTGTGGGAGAATGTCACTGACACTGTTACAGTTTCCCTGAATGAACTGTGATGACGCCGCTAATGGGGTGGGGGCCCCCCCAACGAAGACACCGGGGCGCCCAGCCCCCACCCCCCACCCCCCCAATTTTTTTTTTTCACAGCCCCGGACCCCCCACCTTCAAGCCTATTCACAGCCAGGCCGCTGCAGCTAATGTGTGCGATTCTTCGCCTCCTTCCCTCCCTCCCTCCCTCTTTCCCTCTCTCCCCCTCCCTCGCTCCCTACAAAAGGCCGAGCAAAAGTCATCTCTCGCACGGCCGGGTCACGGCGAGTGCTTTAGGAAGCGGATCGTGTAAACAGAGCGTTACCTTCTGACCCGACCGCTGATACCTCAGGCGGACACAACGGCCCCGCCGCGGGTATTAGACACGGCTGTTAGTGCAGATAAAGCTGTGTGGTGTGTGTGTGTGTGTGTGTGTGGTGTGTGTGTGTGTGTGTGTGTGTGTGTGTGTGTGTGTGTGTGTGTGTGTGTGTGTGTGTGTGTGTGTGTGTGTGTGTGTGTGTGTGTGTGTGTGTGTGTGTGGTGTGAGAATTCATGGCACTTTGTATCACTTCCTGTAAACCTTCTTTTGTTCAGCATTTATATTAAATATGAATAGGCTCAAGCATATATTTGTAATTTTCAATTTCATGTGTTGTTACTTTTGCCCATTTGTCCTGAAATGTCCCCTATATATAGAGTATTGATAGAGAGACACTAACCCCCAGTGAACCCGATAGCCTTCAAATCTATACCGGCCCCATCAGCGACTGGGCCTTCCTCACCCACAGATGACCCACTTGACCACGTAACTCGGCTCTTATTCACTTTTTTTTTGTCTTCTTTCAAGAAGTCACTCAAGCGTCTTTCTATCTCTTTTTTTTGGGGGGTGCAACGCAAAAAGAAAACAAATGAGCAGTAATTAAGAGCGCATTCGCGGTAGAGTAATACATAAGTTCCCACGCCCCTACGCTGACGATGTCGCCTATATGACCGGGCGGGGGAGAGGGGGGGTTTATGGCCCCCCTCTGTGCGGACAACAGGAGCCACTGGCCTCTAGCCTGGTCTGAATAGAGAGCCCACTCTCTTAACGCCACCGGGGAAGGTCGTTAATGACAGGCAACCACCACCACCTTCACCACTACCACCGTGACAGCTCCCAGTGTATTAGTGCGCTAATGGATGTGACAAACACAGATACAGACACGCATGCACACAATCGTGCAGAAATGTATACAGACACGCACGCAAATGGTAAATAGATTGCATTTTATATCACGCTTTCATCCAAGGTGCTTTACAATTGCCTGACATTCACTCATTCATACACTGACGGTAGTGTCAGCCATGCAAGTCTTGCTCAGGGGCACCTCGGCACTTAGCTAGGCAGAGCCCGGGTATCGAACCAGCAACCTTCCTCTTGCCAGACAACCGCTATTATGTCCTGCGCACACACACATACATGTATGCACGCACACAAATACATGTATGCACACACACACACTCTCACTCTTCTCACTCTCACTCTCACTCTTCAGGTGTACATCAAACTTTTTCTCACTTTGGAGAGAAGGTTGTTTTTTATTTATTATCCCGGTCAATGTGCCACGCCGACATTTTCAATAGGGATATTTTAAAAAGCAATATATTTAAGCCATCATTTGGAGAGGAGCCCAAACTGGATTTTCATAGCTTGATATTCGCCGAGATGGAAAGCAGTCAGTCTGTTAAAGAGTGATCATTTTGTCAGCCAAGGGCGTAGACGTTTCCAACTTTAATTTGTTCAGTCGTGGCGTGTTGTGTGCGCCGCGTTCACCCTCCCCTTTTTAGAATACAGACGTTTCTTATTACATAAGTGAGGTGGTGAATGAGAATGAGCCATTCTGCAGTTATATGTTATATGAGGGTATATATACAGTATATATACGTGAGATACGGCACACACACACACACATCACACACACACCACACACACACACACACACACACACACACACACACACACACACACACACACACACACGCATGTAAATGCACCCAGGTGCACCCTTGCAAAACAGCAAACATATATGCATCGCACGGATGGCGGGGTGGTGGGGGGGAGGTGTGTGGTGTGTCCGTGTGTCCGTGTGTGTGTGTGGGTGGCTATTAATTAATTGAATCCCAGGCTTGTCCGCGCTGTCCATACATATGCAGCGGTATTCAGCCAAGGGCCTGTTTCTTTTTGCAGAGGACCTATTGGATGACAACATGATCTAGTTTCTATTTAATATAATTGCTCTATGTTCTCAGCCTTTTAGTTCAATCATCTCTCTTCCCCCCCCCCCCCCCCCCCCACCCAACACACACATCCACACACAGACACACACACACACACACACAAGTGGCCGTGTTTTACGACAACTGGCGAGAAAAGAAGGGACCTACCAGGGAGAGAGAGAGAGAGAGGGATGAAGTGAGAGAAAGGGAGAGAGAGGAGGACTTCTCTCTTTACGGCCCCATAAATATATTGTTATCTGGGCCCCGGAGAGTCCATGCCCAGATTTATCCCTGCGATTAACAGAGTTGCCGTGCCAGGCATCCCCAATTATTAATTACCCCGGAGGCTGGGCTACTGTCTCACCTTAATTTCTTATGTGCGTCTCCGGTAGAGGAGCGCACTTTTAGGCCAGCGATGAGGCATCAGAGTTAATTATATGTCGCTTAGGTGGCGTTCTTTTTCCTTTTTTTTTTTTCCCTTTCTCCCCTTCCCGTATTTCTAACACGCTTGGATGCTGGGAGTGATTCACCCCGGGCCCTCCGAAGGTCTGGAAGCGGTCCATGACAAAGAGGATCTGGACTCCATGAATCCTCCCCCACCCAACTCTAACTCCCCGACCCTGCAAGTGCGAGAAAAATGACCATTATTCGAGTGCTACGGTAAAACAAAAACATCGGACAAGCAGGGAAATATAAGGCTAAGACAAAGCGCTTTAAGACATGCCAGTATTGCGGGGTTGAGTCCGGGTCATCGGAGCTCAGGTGGACGCTGGCGTATTTATGGTACGCTTTGGTCGAGAAGGCTGAGAGAGATGGTCGTATGGGAAGTTCTCCTCTCGTGCACTGTGCAGGGCTGCAGATATTCAGCATGTGAATGTCCTTAAGGACGCCTTCTGTCTCATACTTTTGGAACGCCGCTCAAATCCCTTTTAATTCAATCCACTCTGCGGTTTCTACTTTGGGATGTCTTCCTGGATTCCCTCCATAATTCCCTGTGTGAATCATTCTATAAATTAAAGGGATCATTTTTTGATTTGACTTTTTTATGCACCGATGAAGTTGTGGGTATTAATCTAGTTTAAAAAAATAAAAGTGTGAAGATGTCAAGGTAATTCAGCGTGCTTGGAGCAGCTTCCTGCACTGCATGGCTATGTCGATTTTATAATGCAGAACACCACATATCTGTAGTTCTCACACACACATTAGTATTCTTCTTTTATCAATATATGTATGAAATATCAATACCTGAGGATATAGGGGGGATATAGTATTAAAGATCCAAGTATAAATAGTATTAAGCAAATCCAGACCATCACTCAAACAAATATGTTTTGTATTAAAAAGCATATGTTGTCATTCTGCTGATATCCAAGCTGGCTGCCACCCACGTGTTCCGACCAGCAGGTGGTGCTGTGGCCCTCTAAACTAGATAGACCTCAGGCCATAGCTCCTATTGGTTTTAACAGTCTCCTTGAGAGTCAATTGTGACAGTTAATACTGTCATGAATTTCACACCCTCTCACCCTTCACACTTCATTGTATGTCAATAGTTAATACTAATAATAGTATTCCTTTGTTGTTTTTTTATTGCAGGATCACGGACCAACGATTTGAAAAGTTGCCGTATTTCGTCTTCGGGGACTTCAACTTCAGGTTGGACTCCAAGCAGGTCATTGAGGTAAGCTCTCATAATCGTGTGTGTGTGTGTGCGTGTGTGTGTGCGTGTGCGTGTGCGTGTGTGTGTGTGAGACATACTGTATGTACATATCCATATATCAGTTTATGTCTGTATATGAGGAAGATATAACTGTCAAATGTCTGACAGTGTTGTTACAAGTCTATGCAAATCAAGTGCGCACTGTGCATTGCGATGTCGATATATTTACTTGTGCGATTTGTTGTGTTGTGCGGGCGTGTGCGTGTGTGTGTGCGTGCGCACATGCACTCCCGGTGGAAACAACACAGTAAAAGTGGGTTTACTAGTTCAGGGTCCCCTGCAGAATGATGGCTCATTATCCACTCCAGTGGGGCTGGCCCAGCTGTGTTTGCCAACCTAGCCTCCAAGTGCATTGTTATGTTATGGCGCTATTCACCACTCTTTCTCTCTCCCTTCCTCTCTCTTGCTCCCTCCCTCTTTTGCTCTCCCATCTCCTCCTCCTCCTCCTCCTCCTCCTCCTTCCCTTCTCTTGGTGCAAATGAGGCCAGCCACCAGCCCAGGGTATTGCAGTCATTCAGCATTCTTAATGAGGGGAGGAGAGGGTGGGTGGTGTTGGTGGTGGTGTTGATGGTGGTGGTGCAGTGGAATAACAAGTCATAAAAGGCCCCACCGCAGACAGTGGTGCCTAAC